>PVHY01007041.1:0-70101 GCA_004024945.1 Uropsilus gracilis
TAGGTTATCTGTTTCTTTTCTCTAGCCATTCTCATTATTTTTTCCTTATCTTGGGTTCTAGGAAGTTTTACGATGATGTGTCTTGCTGTGGCTTTTCTTTCATTAAAGTAGTTTGGTGTCCTTTTGGCTTCCTGTTTGTCTATATTTATTTCTTTCTTCAGATTTGGGAAGTTCTCCTCTACTATTGTTTTGAACAGTTAGACCATTTTTAAGGAACATAAGAAAAGTTCTTAAATTCAAGTGGAAGCTAGTTATTTGGAAGAAACATTTACATTTATGAGGAAAATCTCCATTTTTGTCACTCTCCCTCCACAAGGGAGGGTGTTTAACCTCTAGAAATGCTCATCAATGGAGAAAGCAATGATTTAGAATTACA
The DNA here is from genome assembly GCA_004024945.1 of Uropsilus gracilis. NCBI lineage: Eukaryota > Metazoa > Chordata > Mammalia > Eulipotyphla > Talpidae > Uropsilus > Uropsilus gracilis. The sequence continues at coordinate 377 of PVHY01007041.1, forward strand.
TTATCAATTATTCCATTGTCACTGTGCTTTTTTTGGTAGCCTTCTACAAATAGGTTCTTCCTTTTCCCAGCACCAATAATATGTTTCTTTTGCTAGTAACTGAAGATGATATGTAAGATGATAGCACTTTTGGCAGCACTTTTGTGATTTATTTAGTTTACCTGAATATCATCCATGTATATAAGAGTGTACGTTACTAAACTTCTAACTCTTTTTCTCCTGTTAATCTCTTTGTCATTTATTTTTATAGTAGCAATGTTGGTTTACCTCATTGTGTTTGTATTACAGAAGGTGCTAAGGCAAGAACTAAGAAGGCAATAAGGAAAATTAATTATCCTCCCTTAGTTCTGTAAGTGTACTATGTTACTCAGGCAATGTCTTAGCAAAATAATTTCTTGATAAAGGTTTACATTTTGGTGCCAGTTCCTTATTTCATTGTAAACTAAATTTGTCATGACCCAGCTGATCACACAGTAGATATTAGAGTGTTAGTGTTTTTCAAGTATCTTCTTTACTCCAAGTCTGAGCATGCTTTTTAAGATTTTTCTTTATATAATAGAATTATAAGTAGAAGCAAACTGGTTCATAGTCATGGTTTTTCCAAAAATCAGCTCAGTTCTTTCAAGAGAGATTCAAGATCACAGCAGTGGTTTTGTTTATGGGGACAGGGGAGCAGGATTTTTGTACTAAAACTCCTTTTCCCAGCTTTTCCCAAAACAGAGAAAACCTTTTTACTCTTTGCCAGCTAATAAACAGGTAAAAGCCTTAAGCTTGTACACACTAGTTAACTTTATCATTCATATACCTGCTGCTTTGCCCACCTCCAGGCCCTCTCCCAACCCAAAGGGGAAAAAAAAAACAAAACTTTAAATCTACTTCTTTAATGGTTCTTACCACTTGCAGCTCTTACTGTAATTTCCAAGCCAGACCAAACTCTTAAAGTGATCAAACTATTAATTACTAAACAAGAAAATGATTACCTATATATGTACTAAAAGATGAACATATAAAAAAAATCCCAGTTACCAATTACATGTGCTACAAAATAAACATTAAAAACCCAATTACCCCACCACTGTCCAAAACTGTTCTTAGTCCCTGGTCACCACATCACAATGTCCAATTAGTCTGAGTTCCAAAAGCACATGTTCCAAATTCAGGGCATCTTTCTTTTTCCCCTTTGGTGTTAGTCCTGACCTCCTCCAAGCATGCAATTGAAGAAGACATGATCTTCTTCTAAGGACTCCTTCTTAACTGTAAGCAGTAGGAAAACTCCAACATACAGGAACCAACATAAAGTCCATCTTCTCAGGCCTTGCTCATGGCCTTTCCAAAAGCATCTCAGTCAAACTAGGTAAGCCAAGCTCCAAGACAAAGTTCAAATCTCCAAATTCTTTAGAATCCATCAGCATACACACTCAGCTTATGCACAGTAAGGCCATGAGTTCACCAGCATGGGCCCATGTGGTCACATTCTCCTGAGCCATTTGGTCACATTCTCCTCCAAAATGGCTGAATCCCTTCTTATTCTTTCTAATCTTCTTGCCTTGTCTTCCCATTCCTTCTTGGAGGGACTCTATTCAACCATCTCACATCACAAAAACCTTGTTCTCCTTCCTTCTCCCCTTCTTCTGAAATTATGAATTCTAATGAAAGCTAGAACCACAGTTGGCATGTCCTTGAAATTTACAATTCTAAAGCAACAGGGAAGCAACTTTTTTTTTTTTTTTTGCTATTATCAATGCATGGCATTAGCTATGCTAATGGCAAGTACCTTCCAACAGTTTGATTGGTAAGCTCTTTTCCCTCCATCCACACAAATATATGTTCCTATATTAATCCCTTCATGTAGCCTGTTAATGTTATCTTATTTGGAAAAGGACCCTTTTCAGATATAGCTAAGATAAGGATATTAAAATGAGCATACCACCTAATATGGTCTTACAGTTCTAAATCCAATGACATGTCTATATGGAATTGCGTAGAAAGAAAACAGAAGAGAAAGTAAAGAGAGAAGTAGAGATTGGGTTTAGTCTTGCATCAAGAACCACAAGCAATGAGGTGAGAAACATATTTGACCTTTCTGTATTTCTGGCTTCCAGACTCCAGAACCGGGAAGGAATTTATTTTTGTTGTTTTGAGCCACAAAAGGTATAGTATTTTGTGATGGCAACGTCAGGGAACTAATACTACTGTCACATATTATATGGAATGGAAAATTCTGTGTAAATCAACAAAAGAACTATTAACATTAGCCATTTACACAACTACCACCACTATATAAAAGATATATTGCCCTTTATCATAAATGTACTGCTAAGAGTCCTTAAGTCAACCTCAATTTTATTGTTACAGCTGGTTCAAATGTCTTATGGTAACATTAATTTTTAGTTAGAAAACATTTCTATTATTATCGATTTCTCATACAGAAATGAAACACTCAGAAGCATCAACTGGCCAGATTAAGATGTGGCAAATTATCAACTGTTGAACCATAGGAGTTTATCACGAAGAAATTTTTGCATATAAGCATTTTCATGTAGTTCAACTTAGTAAGATTTATTCAAGGGAAAATAACAAGGTCTGTAAATACTTGATATTTTGATTATTATTCCCTTTCTTTAATGAGTTTTGTCAAAACTTCTTAGTGGTGTAGCATACAATCCCATGTAGTGATAGTGTCTTCTATGAATAAATCATACACTTCATAACACACTGCACAGAAGAGAAATAGAGCAACAGTTAAAATATGCTATAGAACCATTAGAGATGCCTGTTCTTGTTCATAAGTTCTCGTCACTGACTGATTTAATTTTCTCGGCCAAAATGATCCTTATTCTGATGATGTTCTGAAATAAAACCATAAACATTGATGCATGTTCAAACAAAAGTGAGGTCTGGTTCATTAAAAAATGCTTACCAGCTGACAATATACACTCAGCTGGTTGTTTTTATATATGATTGAGAGGCAAGATATAAACATGAATCATAGAAAAACAACTTGATATAGTTTGCTTCTGGAATACCAAAACACTGCCATCCACAGGCCATTTTCAAGGAGTTTTTTTTTTTTAACATAGTATACATAACTCAAATAGAGGTTTCTTTTACCCCAAGTATAGAAAATCCAATTCTCATTAATGAAAATTTCTATTTTTTTAAATAAAAAACACCATAAGTCAAGTTTGAAAATTTGAAAGATAGATTTTTTCCCTTTTTTTTTGTTAAACTACTTTACATATTACAATGATGTTTTCCCTCAATTACAGTATATTTAAATATTTGGGGGTTTATTGAAGCAGATAAATTATAAAGTAATTCCTCAATACACCTAACTATGGAATGCAGGTCTCAAAATATAGCTCAAAAATTTGGTAAAACATACTTTGGATAGTAACTATAACCTCACATTGAAAGAAATGTATCAAATAAATAAAGTAGGTGGTTGTACACTTTGAGGATAAAAAGGAATCACCATGAAAAAATATGGTTAATAGAAAAGAATGAAATTGTTAATGGATTAATAGTTCAGTTCCAAATAGAACATAAAAACGCTGATTTAAAATGACAAGCAAATTGAAAATGGATTGTTGACAGCACCACAAACTAATAATTGGTATTGTATAGTGATCAAATAGTTTCCATTCATTTATTAACTAAATTTATTTCTTATGGATTTTTATCTATATATTAAAATCTTTATTCCTATTCCATTTAGGTGTATAACAATTGGAAGATGTAATCAGCTATCAGTAATCTAAAAGTTACTGAATACCTATCTAATTGGAAAACAGAAATACATTCTGTCAAGCAGAAAAGAAAATACTTGCCCTGCAAAACCTAAAAGTCAGTAAAAGGGGCATGGGGAAGGTGGGAACAACTGACATCACATCTTCCTATATCAACCTTGTATGCCTTTAATAATATTTGTAATACTATTGATACTCTTAATTATTATTTCTACATTTACCATGTACATGCTACATAAGTGCACCAACTTCTCTTACTAGATTATGAGGTCCTTCACATACACACACACACATATATACACAAATCTCAATCTTTAAAATAATAGACATGGGATATTATCCAGTTTCTTCTAGATTGTCAAATTCTCAAACAAGTATCAGGAGAAAAAAAGTCAAAAAGAAATTTATTTGCAACATTACTTCCTATATACATAGGAGAGACACAGCATGATTTACTCACCCATGTTGCTTCAAATGATATCTTAAAATAGTCTACTAAAGAAAAAAAAAGTTTAGAGGAGAAAGAGGAAGGCTACTTATGTTATTCAGGAATCAATGTATATCACAGTATCATTGGAAACATGAATAATACTTTATAACAATAATTGCACTGTTTTTAAATGCATTCATATCATTTGAAACAAATTATTTCTTTGGTGATGACACAGATTTCAAATATTATAAATAATGCAAATTATTTAAAATTATCTTAATTTATGAAAAAATTTTAATTTCAGAAAAGTGAATAAATAATAAGTTAAAATTTAAAATTAATGTATTTTATGCTAACAATTTTATAGGGAATTTTTAATGTTTAGAAGTAATTGACAACATACAAAATAATTTTAATTTTAAAAACAGTTGTGGTAATCTAACTTAATGAAAATACTAAAATTTCACATATTTAAATATATTAAATATTAACCTTTAATATATTAATTTTGCATATTTAAATAACTTCACATATTTAAATATATTAATGTTTCAATCCTTTATCTAGCTATCAATAGTCCACAAATATTGAAAATCTTAACTATAGAAAATATTGCTTGTAATATAGCAGAGTCAAGAAAAAACATTCAATGGAATAATAAAAGAATTATTAATATATTTGCTCATTAATATCTAAATATTGTTGGTTCATCAACAGGCCATCCAAAACTGCATGAAAATTATCACATTTAACTATGTTTGGCATTTTACTGGACATTAATTATATAAAAAATATAGCTATTTTAGTTGGTTTTTATAAAGATCAATTTGATAAAATTGAATATAAAGTATCTTATTATTCTACATACTATTTAATTCTTAATTTTCAAATCTTTGGAGATACAGCACATGAAGTATGTACCATTTCTCTTTTTCTAGCTGGGTCCTCAAATGTAAGATTTAGTACACTTTCAAGAGTCCAATTTGTTCAGATAGGTAGGAGTGGGTATATGAGTGTTTTAACCTGTGACCCTTTGAAAATGCTTTTCAAAAGGCTTCCACAAAAACTGAAGGTGGCTGGGTACAAAAATATTAAGTTACAACTTTTTCAATAAAATGTTGACATTGCATTTTCTTTTGGCATTCATAATATCCAGCTATCCTTTGAACCTTTGAAAATAGCTTATTTTCTATATATGGTATATTTTCTTTCTTTAAAAATATATATTCTGTCATTATTTACATCAGTCCATCTTTTGACATATAATAAACAAAAAAGAGAGAAGACAGAGAATAGATAATAAAATACCATTAATTACAACAGTATTGGAATAAAATTTCATTTAAAAATTTATAATAAAAGATTTAAAAAAGAAAGCCGCAACTCTGCTCCATTTCCAAAACACATACTGGAAGCTAGTCACACTAGAAATGGATTTAAAAAACTTGGATTTCCGTTTTTAGAACATTAAACTTCCCTCAGAGTTTTCCACTGGAGCACCTTCTCTTGCAAAATTATTCTTAACATATGTATTATATTAAAAAGCAAATACGATTTTTAGAGCCTCACAGACCCTGATCAATTTTCTTTCCACAAAACAATTTTGCCTTTAAAATAGATAGCAATTACAGAATGATTTAAAACACTTCTACCTGACAGCAATGATAATATCAATAGCTAAATAAACAATTTATACTATGAAGGAATTTTGTAAAGTGGGAATAAAACGGGTTTGGAATCAAAATGCTTACACTATCTCTATTTTGCACTAATTATATGAATTGGGTAAGATACTAAATGTATATGAGCTTCAGTTTTCTCTCGTATAATATGATTATATTTTCCTAATTATATTGATGTATTCATATAATAATAAATGAAAATAGTATGGAGACTATCAGGATTATAATGTTTTATATATATATATATAAAATATATATATATATATATTAGCATCTGATCTTAATAATGGGGTTGCAAATAAGCAACAGTCCTTTTCCATAAATGTAAATTGGTACATGAGGATGAGAACAAAAGCAGTATTGGTGAATTTGTGTTTATTTTCACTTTGGTAGTCAAGACTTGGAAGTTTATTAAACTACTGCAAATTTTAAATTTAATCACTAATTTTTACCCATACATTTTATCAAAATACTTTTATGTAATGAACAGAGGATTAAATTCAATATTAAGAAATTGATTACCAAAACATGTCAACCTGGTAGATGGATGTAATTTTGGAGCATTAAATAAAAATTAAGAAAATTTGAATCAAGTATTATGCTGTTTAACATTGTGTCAATATTAGCTCACTGGTTGTGACATATATTCATATTAATATAAAATGCTATCAATAAAGGAACTGTTATATGCTATATAGGAGCTCTATATACTATATTACATTTTTTTTAATCTAAATCTATTTTAAATGGAATATATTTTGGCAAATAGTTTGTTAAGAAAAAAAATCACTCCCTTCAGCAGATAAAAATTGTAAAGCAACTTTATCTCATTAAGTTTAATTTTGGGGAAATTTTATTTAAAGACCAGGATTATAAACCATTCTTCCCCAAGACTGGATGTAGTCCCATTTGTTTCTTTTTGCTTTTTTTCCCCTGTTTTTTGCTGTTAGAGTCATATCCACAAAGATATCACTGTGTAATATATCTATGTAATGAAGGTTTTTCCAAGATTTCGTCAATGTATTCTACAGTTTTTGGTCTAACATCTAAGTCTTTACCCCAGTTTGAATTAATTTTTGTCTATGATTGAAATAATGTGTACACTCTCTTTCCTATGTGTGACTGTTCAGTTTTCACCAATAGCACTTGTCAAGGAGAATTTCCTTTTTTATTGTATGTTCTTGGTTACTTTTTTATACATTAACTACCCATATATGTATGATTTTATTTCTGAATTTTCCTTTGTATTCCATTAATCTGTGTCTGATTTTATTTCAATACCATACTGTTTTGATCACTTTTGCTTTGTAATATTATTTAAAGTCTGGGAGCATAGACTTCCTTTTTTTTTTATTGTCACAGTTGTTTTGCCTATTCAGTGGGGGGGGGGTTTGGTGGCTTTATATAAATTTTAATAAAATTTGCTCTAGTTCCCTGAAAAATAAATACTTTTGACAATGTATTGAATTGATATAGTGCTTTGGGTTTGATGTCTACTAGTAATAGTTCATGTATAATAATGAAATATCTTGCCATTTATTTTTTTTCTATTTCTTTGAACAACAGCTTGCAGTTTTTGTTGTAGTATATTTTACCTCCTTCATTGTTTATGCTTAGATATTTAATTCTTTTTGCATAATTGTACTTAACATTGTTTTCTTTTACTTTGTTTGCATATAAGGCTGCAGCAAACTTTTGTATATTGATTTTGTATTCTACCACTTTTATATATGGATTTATTGTTTTTCATAGCTTTTTAGTGAAACATTTAGGCTTTAGTATATATAATTATTGTTTTATCTTCAGATAGTAAATGTTTTACCAAAGAGAGGTAAAGATAGAAAAGAGATCTAATTTGAATTCCTTTTATTTCTTCCTCTTTCCTGATGTTTCTGAGTAGTTCTGATATTATGTTGTTTAGTCGTGGTGAAAGTGGCTATCAATTTCTTGTTACTATTCTTTAAAGAAAAACTTTGTTTTCCACCACTGTATATGATGTTCACTCTGGATTCATCATGTCTGGTCTTTATTTTATTGAGGTGTATTGCTATATTCCCATTTTACTGAGTGTTTTTAGATGTTGAATGTTTTCAGATGCTCTCTCTGCATCTATGTAAATTACTATGTTATTTTTATCTTAAGACAAACATTTAGACATTTAGAGAATTTCAGTTAGGACCATTTTGTTATAAAATTAAATGTTAACATTTAGATTATATATATATGCATATTTTTAAATTCAGCTACAAATATAAAACAAAAATATATTATTAAAGAGTCATATATTGTGAATTGACAAATGCTGCTGGGAAAAACTGAAAATAGGAAACAGAAACTACATACTATTTCAATCATAGACAAAAATTAATTCAATTTGGATTAAAGACTTGGTTGTTAGACCTAAAACTGTAGAATACATTGAACAAATCTCAGAAAAACCTTCATTATATAGACATCATATTACACAGTGATATCTTTGTGGATTTGACTCTAACAGCAAGGAAAACAAAAGCAAAAAACAAACAAAGAAGCCATGGGACTACATCCAATTAAAAAATTCTGTACAAAAAGAGAAACTATCATTGAAGTGACTTGATATCTTATTAAATGGAAGAAGATACATCAACTCATATATCCAATAGGAACTGACATCCAAGATCTACAAAGAACTTATGCAACTCAACAAAAAGCAGGAAAATAACAGCAATAACAAAATTGAAGACAGACATAAACATTCATATGTTCATTGCTTCACCATTTATAATAATCCAGGTATGAAAACCACCTTACTGCAATGCCAGATGAGTGAATAAAGGATAGAAACAAACAAAATCACACCAACATAGGTCCTTGAAGTTATCTGCAAACTAGAGGTAAGGAGGTTACTAGAAAGGGAGGTGGGAGGATGGAAAACAAGAGTTTCGGAGGGTCCATTAGAATTATGGTGGGCAATTATGGGTGCATGGTGGTGGACATACTATGAAAATATACCCTTGAAGAGGTGTGAACTTATACCCTAAAATATATACAATCTGGCCACCAATTTTACTTCAATAAAAATAATTTTAAAATTAAATGAAACACTAGATTTTTAAATTCTGTAACTTGAAAATGTATTTTACAATCTGCTCTAGTCTTTGATTTTTTTTTCATGGAATGCTATTATTTTTCTTTTACATATTATATATTTAACTCACACTGTCCAAATGTACACATGATTCTGTACAAGTTAGCATAATGATAATACATTATTAAACAAATCAATCTCCCAATGATTGTTTTAATGAAATAGTTTTATTTCTAATAACATTACAGCTAAATACTCATCCTTTACACATAATGAAATTATATTATCTTAAGACTTAACAGAGGAAGCAACTTTATAAGTTCCCTCAACTTTTTTCCATTAAATTCAATGATATGAAAAAATTAATAATAAATTAAATGATATTTTCTTTTGGTGACCCAGTTGTAGGAATGTTCGTTCTTGAAGGACATTAACCAAAAGTAAATGAAAAGTAACCAAAAGTAAATGAAAAATGGGAAATGAAAAAATAAACTTAGCTAAATTTAAGAGGCTAACTTAAAGGAATGTTAAAGACTTAAAACACCAGAAAAACACTGTTAAAAGTACCCCTTTGTATTACTGATAATTCCACACAGTTGAGAAATACTTCCTTAAATATCTGTGCTTCAATTGATAAAGTCATAACTACAGGAGAGTGTAAAACAAACTAAGATCACTAAAAACCATTTATTTGCAATTTTATTATTTGGTAAAAGGCACATTCTTTCTGAATTTAAACAAAATCAATAGCACTATTAGACTATTAACATTTGTAAATGTCTCACAACTAAAGTAAATATGAAGAAATGTTTAGAGTCAGCTTAAGAATATAAAGTTGAACTTTCACATATATAAGAAAGCAGAATCTTTATTTTAAATTACTTTTAAACTTTACTTTTAACACATTTGTTAAAACTAACAATTGTATTAAAAGTAACAAGTTTGTTACTTTGTAGCAATTGTTAACACTATCATATAAATCACAAGAAAAAGGAATAAAACAAAATTATCTCATTACATCATGTAGCAAATAACTACATATGAAATATTCTTAAACATAACTCCTAAATGAGATGGTAGAAAGGCTTAGGGCTCAAGGGAAAAGAGAAGGCAGTTGGAAAATAGTATTAATGTAAAGAACACAAAAATGTTCCATAAAGTCAGGAAATACTACTGTAACATTGTTGTTTAAACAATCAAGTTAATAAATGCCTATACAAAAAGAAAAGAAAACTGTCAGCCTAAGTCAGAGGTTTCTGTAAATACTAAAATTCTTTTCTTTCTGAATTTTTGAAAACAAAGACTGTGAGGGAAAATGTTAGCAAGTTTTAAACTGTATTATATTACTACTCATTTCTCTAGGACATTTGGAAATATCTGAATAAAGACAAATTTTCAATAAAACTTCCTCTATAAAAGTAAATCAAAGATGAATCTGATACAATTATGGTATGTTAAATTTTAGTATGTCACTTCATTTTGCATGTATTTGGAATAATTTTGAAGCTACATAAAAATTTTGAGTTGTTTCCACTTAAAGTTACAAAAACAACAAAGGGAAGAAAAACCAGGTTTCTAAAGATATAATTCATATGATCCAAATGTTGTGAAGAAAACACACGTGATTGTCTATAGTTTTTCATGTTTCTAATGATTGGGTCATTCATACATATTAAGAAAAGGTGCATTTCCATGAAAAATTACTATATGTAAAAAGACAATGATTTTATATTTAAGGTTCAATCACATTACCTTAGTAAACTGCAGTCCTAAATTGTACACCTAAGACAAAGAATTACAGAAAAATATTTTTAGTAAAAATAATTTTCATTTTATTAGTACTTACATGGTATCTTGTAACTAAATATAAAACATAGTTCACACTCTCAAATCTCACTTTAGAATGAGATTTGTTTATTTTTCATATGTTTTCAAGTATTTTTATAAATAAAGGCTTTTTAATTCTCTTTTCTCTATAAGTTTCTACTAGTTTTTCTCATAGCTCAAAGAACAGTTGAATATTTTTTAAGAACTGACTTACTGGAAATGCCATCCGAATCTCCCACTTTACTGAGTACTCCCGTAACTCCAAAACCCAGATTGCATTGGATATAGCTTCAGTAAAAACATTGATGTTTAGGAGTTCTTGCTTGAGAAGAAAAGATAAGACTTTGGGGTGGTGCCAGTGATTTATGACAGACACAAATAAAAGGGTATGTGCAAGGGAAATCATGTCTGACTGATTCTATTGTCTGTGCATAATTAAAAGCAAATATGGTTAAAAAAGAAAATAAGACATGTAAGATGTTCAGTATATGACTTCCAATGTATGCAACATCATAATTCTCCTTTTATACTGGTTTCTAAAAAAGGAAAAATAAATATATATAGTTCAGATCAGAAATAACATCAAGTGATTGATGATGTGAGAATTTATCGTGTGTGTGTGTGTGTGTGTGTGTGCAAGGCACTTGCAGGTGTGGGTGTGTTCTATATATAACCTCTGTTATTAAAATTAAGGATAGATACTAAAATAATTATTTCTCTAACATTCTTACTATTAAATAGTTCAAAACTAAAATAGTACAGTATGAGTTTCACTGTAATCTTCTAGCTTTCAACATAAAGGGGAACTCAAGTATAATATGAAATGGTAAAGTAAAATAAACAATCTTACCAGCACTGACATCAATTCTTTTTGTCTTATTTTCAATATGCAATGTATAGTATGGCAGAAGTTAAAGTCAATGGGGTATGATTTCCTCAGAACACCAGAAAGATACAAATACTTCCTCACAAATATTTGTTGAGTGAATAATTATTTTAATGCCTCCACTCAAGAGACTTAAAAAAGCTACTATAGTATAACTTAGTTTCATAGTATCTTCTTAGTTATCTTAAATATCTTCATAATATTTTTCATTTTTACTCCTTGATGTTGAGAAAGAAATTTTTATTTTGTGAACACAAAGGAGAACATTTCTAGAATTGCTGAAATATTGCTGTGCAAGAGAACATCAAATCAGACAGAAATAATGTCAGTAAAATATGTACCACATGTGCATCAATATATTGCCCTGGTTTGCATGACTACATCTTACAGCACACTCCAGTAACCATGGGTTTTTGAATATTAAGTCTGTGAGGACTAATTGCAATTTATTGAATGTGCCAGTGAAGCAGAACTTGAGTAAATCAAGGCTAAGCAGTAGGTAGGTTATAGCATTTTCTGCCTGTTCTCTTAATCAAATCATGGGCTCTCTTCTTTCAATCAGCAAAAGTTACAATGAGTCTAGGAACTAGCTGTAACAGAAGAGTAATGGTTGAATCATTGGGTGATCCTGTTTTATGACCCTTTGTCCCCAGATTAAATCCTCTATTTCCAGTAATGCACAATTTCATGCTGTTTCAGGGAGCTTGACCCTGAACTGAACCTCTTCAGACTGTTCAGTGCTATGTGAATTTATAAGAGCTTGTGACAATCTGTAGCATGTAATGAAAAAGAAAAGATAATGGAGGGACAGCTGTTTTGCTTTCATAACCCTACTATTGACTGTGAGAGAGGAAAAAACTAAGACTGGTGGATTTAGAAGAGAATCGGTTGGATTCTAATATTTGCAAAGAGAAGCCCTTTTGTTATGAACTGATTTGGGGTAAGTTTTCTGTCAGTGGCACCAAGGGCCAAATGTGGACAATTTTTGTTATCATGCACTAAGAAACTTAACTAATTTTCTGATAGCCTACTATGCCCCGTTTATCTGGGCATTTGAGTAAATCTTATATGTTATTTACCTTTTCAATTTTTGTCTTAAGTATAATACCATTATGATTATATATAGGAAATTTCTTGAAAGTTGCCATACTTGTAAAACTTGCAGTTCACAATTGGGATGAGATTACTTCAAATTTCTTGCAGAAATATTATTTATGTAAATAATTATATTACAGAATATGCTGAATTCTTTGTACTTGAAATTTAAATAGTATAGTTTAAGAAATTTATAAATGAGATTTTGGGGATGGGTGTAGTATTACGTTTCTATTACTTAAGAGATTCTAAAGACTTTTTTTTGAAACAAAAGTTCATTTTCTACAATGAAGGCTTAATATGCAACAAAGTGCAACACAGATTCCACAAAATGTGTCATAAGTCACAAGATCAAATTCCACAATGACAATGATCTGAACTTTATAACCAAAATTTATAATGTGGCATTTAAATTTTTGGAGTAGAATATGGAAACAACCCAAAAGCCCCAAAACAAGACAAATGAATCAGAAAGTTATGATATATTTACACAATGGAATATTAGTCTGTAATCAAAAAGGCAAATTCGATGCATTTGTGAAAACATGGATAGACCTAGAAGAAATCATGCTAGTGGAAATAAACCAGGAAGAAAAGGAGAAATACTAGATGATCCTCCCTATATGTGGGATATAGGGAAAGCAGACAAACAGAAGATCAAGTAAAAGTTAAAACCAACAAACTGTCAGCAAAGGAAGCATAGAGCAAGAGAGGGAGGAGGGGGTAAAACCAGGGGAGGGATGAGCACAGGAGATTCAGATGATGGTTCATGGGTGACAAGGTGGTAGGAGAACCTCAGGGTATACAATGATATAAAAATATATTCATATGCAATAAAATATTTTTTTAAAAAATGAACTTACAAAAAATAATTAGAATAAACAAAATTTGGAGTAGAGAAATTAACATGTTAGAACTACTTATGAAGTTCTAAATTGGAACAAAATTCTTGAAAAGTTTTTGAAACATGTAACATTGCCACTGGAACAAAATAGAGTAGAAACTCCTTCCCACAATTCACCCAACAGAAACTCTCAAAACTTAAGGATACTGATGTTAAACTTACTTTTTATACAAGCAGGATAGTCTGGGGGAAATGGAGAGTTTTAAGTTAGTAATGACCTTTCTCTGGGGAATGAAAACCCCAGTGTCCTCTCTGAAGCATCATTGTCTATGTTGCCTATTTGATGTACCCTATTCTCCATGACCATCTTTGGGGCATCTTAGTAAAACAGATACTTTAGTAATTATGTCTCCTACTAAGGACAAATTATTAAAATAAGCTGCCTATTTACTTTTGAATCACAATCATCTCTTACAGATATAACAACTTTGAACTAATGAGACAACCTTTCTGAATATTTCCAGAGACTGATAGATGACACCTTACCATTAAGTAGATGACCAGGGATGGGGACATGTAGTTGATATATATATGTGAGATTCACCTATAGCACAATCGATACATGTGGGGTCAATGGAAATCATCAATATAAGATCAATCATATGTGCTAGGCCTTACTAGGGTCAGCAATTAACAAACATACACATTTTTAGAAAGTATATTCTAAAAAAAGCTACAGGATATAATTCTATAAAAATGAATGATAAAGTCAGTAATATTAAGAAATAAATCAATGTTTCATATAATATATGCTGTTGGAACTTAAGAGTTAGGCAACATTTTCTTACTACAATAGTTGATGTATCTTCACAGAGTGACTGAATTTCAACTACCACTTATAGGACATTTAAGAATACAAATATCTGCCATGCTAAATTCTTGCAAATGAGTAATTTATGGACGAGACTATTTGGATTACATGTTTTAAGTCACATGATGCCTGATTAGCATCAAATGGGCTAAATTTGCCTGCCACAGCAGTTGTCAATAACATCCATGGGATGGTGATAGATTTTGGAACTGATATACTATATCAGTTCATGTTCTTTTTGATAAAACATCAAATGGCACCAATAAACAGAACTAACATTTACTCACAGGGTTAGAATCTTGTTATATGAAATTTTTGCACATGGAATAAATCAACTGAATTTTGACAATTTATATTAAATGGAATAAACAACTATATGTATTAATAAACCCAACTATTCATATTTTTTCTCAGATTCTAAAGGTAATATGATGCTAATTATTACATATTTCATGTTAGAGTGCTAGAAATCAGAGGCATCTTTGTATTATCAGAAACATTATATGGATAGAGACTTGCTGCATCAGTGACCTTATTTCCCAGTTTACAGTGATTGGTCCAGAGAGATCACCTGATCCAAACACAGGTAATTACAGTCCCTCAGTGACAGGTGACAATAAAAGTAGTAATTTTTTTCTTTAACTTGGAATTATAGAGGGAAGGATCATGCACTTTTAGAACTTTCAGAAGAAAAACATACCAAATGAGTTTTGAACATTTTTTACGAAAACAGCTATAATTACTCTTTAGTTATTTTCTGAATTCTCTAATAAACTCGAATCTTTCATCTTGAAGCTACTTTGAAATTTAACCTTTTCTCTCAGGACACCTTTTGTAACACTGTTTTTGATCTCCAGTCATGTCTACAATCTAGAAAAATAAAATTCATAATAGAAAGCATTTGGTTTGTGCTTTTTGGGAATCCTAATCCAAAATTAATCAGAAAAAGCACACTCAAAACTAAACTAGTGATAAGTGTATATATATTACTAATGGTCTAAATCACTTAAAAATTACTGCTTGCTTAACATGGGCATGCCTGAATTTTTAAAAGATTGTTTTCCAGAGCCTGAGGTACATTGACATTTTCCCTTCACTTCTAAATGCCACAGTTTTACTTCCATAGTATATTGCATTGTATTTCTCTCTCTCACTCACTAAAAGGATTCCATTCTTTTCCACCAAAGTCAATTTCCAATAATACTAAACCAAATATATATATATACACAAATATATACACATATATGTACACATGAAATTCAAAATATTATAAATTTTTCAGTCATTCTCACTTCAAAAGCATACAATAGAAGCATATCAATTCTAAATATTCTAATAGGCTGCTCAGTACAAAGTATAGATGCCACTATCAGTAAAATAACACTCTTACTATATTAAAATATAGTATGTTCATATAAGAAAACTTTTAGAAATAGCAAGTACAGAAATATAGAAATTGGTTCAAACAAGGAAAGTATTTATCCAGTGTAAAATAATAAAGTACAATAAAAATTACTTGGGTCCTTGAATGATTTCTTTTTTGTGAACAATTTTAAAATATTGACAATTTAGTCTAACTTCTACTTAAAATTTCTAAATGATAATTTACTTCTCTAGGAATAATAAGCTCAAAAAAAAGTTCCAATTTTATATTCAATTATTGCAGAAAAAAGAAAATATTTACACATTTTAATGATAATTTATCAAAGGGCAACCAAGAAGTTTAAAAAATATTAATCATGTGCTAGACCAACAGTTGACACACACATTACCATAGTAGAATAGAGAAAAGGAATTAAGAATTAAATTCTCAAGTTGCATGTTTTAGAGTCATACATGAAATACTCTGTCTGCTTTAATCTGGTAAGATCACTGTTAACTACATGAAGGGCACACATTTTCATTGTTGTCATATGAAATCCAAATAATCAGTGTCCGCTCATTATTTCATATTTTACAAAGTAGTAAATGAAATTACTCTTCAAAATAGTAAAAGGAATTTCTATTTGTCCAGTATCATTTAGGCTTTTGTCAAGAATGTAAAATTACCTTTTTCAATGGGAGATCCTTTTAATAAAGGTTGCTAATTAAACAGGTATTGGAATCCTCAAAAAAGAGTACAACTAGCACAAGAAATAGTTCTCATAGCTAGGATTTAGAGAAGATAACAGTTGGAGAGGAAAAGAAAGAAACACAGGACTCCATGATGTGGGTGCTCAGATTTCTGAGGGGGATAGTTTTTGTGCCTTAGCAACTGAAAGGAAGGATCACATAAAGCAAGAGCAATCCTAGCTGGCTGACTGATCTGAGAGGGGTTGCAAACTGGCTTCTTCAGCTCAGCTTAGGAAACTGGTTGCCTGAGTAGCAAGCTGTTGCTAGTCAATCCTGAGAGAACAATGAATGAACCAAAAAAAGGGCAAAATCGTCCTTTCTCTTGCCATCCAGTGTGTTTTGCTTTCAATTTGTAAAATCTGACAAATGGGAGATGGAATGTGTAAAACCCATGTAAACTCATAAGTAAGTGCATTTTGGGACTTATTATTTTGTTGTTGTTGCCTTTGTTTTTTGTTATTATATAATTTATATATATATATATATTTCACATCATTGTAATCCTCAGGGTCACCCACCACCTCCCCTCCCTGGCCTCCCCAAAAAAATGAAGGAAAACATAAACAGCTGAGATTGCATATAACTAAAAGGCTTCTGTACAGCAAAAGAGACAACAGGAAGAAAAAAAGATGCCCAACCAAATGGAAAAAAAAATTTGCCCTCCACAAAAGTGATAAAGGTTTAATAATGAAGATCCACAAGGAACTCACACAACTAAACAAAAACAAAACAAGAAGTCCAATTAAAAAATAGGGAGAACTAAACAGACACTTCTCCAATGAGGAAATACAAATGGTCAACAGACATATGAAAAATTGCTCATCACTAGCAATCAGGGAAATGTGATGCAAAACCACAATGAGATACCACCTTACACCAGTAAGAATGGCCCACATCAAAGAAACAGGCAACAAGAGCTGGAGTGGTGGTGGAGAGAAAGGAACATTTTGGGACTTGCTTAAAAACCGCTGAATTGCCAGCTTCTTTCAGTTGTCTGGGATCTTTGATAATGTCAAGGGAAAGATTATTAGAAACAAAATATTTCAAAACATTCTTATGAATATGCCTTCTTATATCTACTAAAATTTGTCTTCATAATGTTAGATTAAATTTAATTTCCTGCTGTGTTCTGCTTTATAAATTATTTCTGGTACTAATAATAATAGGATAGGATAATGATATGATATTTTTATAATGATATGATAATGATAGGCTAGTTTGAGTTCAAACAGCAAAACAGATCCACTAAGCCATGATGGATGTTGGTTAAATCCTGTAAGACTGCTAACTTTGCTTACGCTATCGTGCTTGAAGTCAACAGGCAACAGCTGAGGTGAAAGATGAACATAACATGTGCAGAGAAAGAACAGATTTCATCTTACACCCATGATCTTACAACCCTTGCAGACAAGGCTGGAAACAGTAAGATACAGGCTGGAAGTCTGGGGTATCATGCAAAACCAGCTCTCATGATTCACAATGCTGAGCACATCCTGAATTTAGTAGTCAGCAAAGCTCCAGAAGGATCTGGGAGCTGCCATGTTACCCAGTGAACTAACAAATATCCAACATCGTGTGAGGACTAAAAAAACACCTGGTCCAACCTTTTGAGCATAAAATCAGTAACTACCGCTTTTACTCCTATCCTCCAAATCAGGGCAAATATATTTTTTGTAGTTAGTAGACCATTAAAAATTTCAAAAGCAGCACAGAAATACAGAAATAGATGTCTGCAGAGAAGTTGAAAAGATTTTTGGATGACAAATGTCGTAACTTGGAAAGTTTCAAGAAAATTTTGAGTTGAAAAAAATTGCTTCTAATTGCTTTAAATAAGAGTAGCCTTAGACAATATTTAAAAAAAGTTTCAAGAAAATTTTGAGTTGAAAATCTCATTGCTTTAAAAAAAGAGTAGCCCTAGACAATATTTGAGATTGTGTTACTATAATTACCTTAAAACATTTTTCTGATCATTTAGCAATCTTATTCATCAGAAATAAACACAAAAAACATTCAATTTGATTGCAAAAAAAAACTAAATGACCTAATATTTGTGCATGAAATTTTTATATTTTAATATTAAAACAAAATCATAAGCATACATACTTTTCTTTTTCCATTATAGGGATTTATTTAAGCAAATATGTTATTTTAGTACATCTCAATTAAAACAGGATTTTTATTAAAAATAAAGTTTCTCTGCATGAGAAATACAGGTGATTTCTTCCAAGATACAGTATTATTTTTAATATTTTATTTTATTACCTGTTATTTTTAGAGATCGATTTGGAGGTCTTCAAACTGAAACTTTTTTTAGAAAGTCCCCAAAGGACCATTAAAGAATAATAAAATAACAGTGTCTCTTTATGCAAGACTCTACAATTATCTGTATTTTAAACATTATGCTCTAGTGACTGCAGTCTCATTATTATAAATATCTTGCTTTCCATGAAAAAAAAAATTACTCAAATCCACTCTTGTAAAATACATTTGTTATGCAGGTTTCTTCTTTAACATGTATCCAGTATTTCACTCCTTTTGTACTCAGGGCAAGTCTTCTGAGAATACAGACTATTCTAAATTGATCCTAGCCCATTTTATTTTTGCACTTCTGTTCTAGGAAACTGATACTTTTCCCAAGCTACTCACCACCTCATTAAAAATTAGTGGAGGAAATGTCAGCAGGCACACAACCTTACAAATACAGGTCTAACTTTGTAAATTAAACATGCTTTATGTGCATGTATTATTTATTTTTGTTTGCTTTTAGGTATTGGTCTGTGCACGTTCACTGGCACTATCTTTGCATTTAGAAGTTCTCTGGGTTTTGGGGGGAAAGAAAAGAGAGAATAACATATATGAATCAAGATGATGAATAATGTAAATCAAGTCACCAAATCAGTCCAAAGAGGAGATTGAAACATCTCAAAGGAGCTACTCCAAGAATCTTTTAGAAAAAAAAAGAAAATGAAAAAGTCAGTTGTTAATAGGTAAACCCACTTAGCTACAAAGATTTCATGCAACCAATATGACAGCCTCTATTTATATGAAAGCTTTTCACTCTTAAGGAAAATATTGTTTACAGCTTTATCTTACAATAAATTTATAAGAATTCTTCCCAAGATGCTATTTCAAAACAGCTAACCTTCCTTCAAAGTAAGGAAAGGTCAATAAATTCTTGTAAGTGATATATTGGGATTAGTCAATTTCTTGACTTGATGTGGGGTTAGGATTCACGGCTTAAATAGACCAAATTCATAACTTAGGGACCAAAAAGGAGGGCAGTGGGCAGATACAGAAACAGACTTAGATATAGTAAAAGGGAATACTTACAAATATTTCCCTAACTTCAATCTTGGGTCCAACTATTTTTATTTCTGTATGTATTTATACTTTTATTTTGGTAACATAAAAAATGTTGTACTAGTTTAACGTGTACTGAATGGATATTAGTATGTATTGCAAACCCTTGCACAATACCATAAAAAGTTTAGTTAACATTCATCATCTCACAGTTACAATTATTTTTCCTATACTGTTAAGAATTATTCTTAACAAATTCCAGAAATAGCTATAGTCACAATGCTTTATACACATCCCAAGAACTCACTTCCCCTACACTCCACATTTCACTCACACACCCACCATCCATTCTCTCAATTTCCTATGAGTTTGGTGTTTTTAGATACTGCATAGGAATTGGATCATTTATCTTCCTTCTCTGATTCATTTCATTTAGCACAAATTTCACTTGAGTTTTCTTTGATACTGTTCTGCCAATGCACAGAATGAAAAATAGTGCACAACACTCAATAATGGAAATAATAATTCACAAGTTACATAAGCAACAAGCATATGCTTTACATTTAAAAATTAATCCAAATGAAATAATTTGAAGCACTTTCTGATTTGGAAGTCATAAAATGTTCTCTTGTGCTGTATTTGGGTTTATGTGAGATTTTAAAAACAAATTATAAATGTAGAAAGCATTCAAATGGCCAGTAAAACTACTACTTCAAAACTCTTGACTTTATGTAGGAGAGGTATAATTTTAATTCACATTAGAGCTTTCTAAAATGGCAATAGTAAAAATGAATGACATTCTCTAGTTTAAAATATATACTGGCTCCTCCTCAGCTAAGAAATAGAAAACTAGACAATTTTTTAAAGCTGCCATAGTTCCCAAAAGCGCATTGGTAAAAGTTGGCATAGTTTATTTCTTTTGCTTACTTTGTGTTAAACAAATGATGAAGATGAATATATTCATGGCTTTTTATTTATTCATTCATTTATTGATTCATTCATGTGGAGACTGTTTCTGTGTCTTTGTTATTATAAAAATGCTTCTGTGAATACAGTAGTACAGATAGTTATTTAAAACAGTGATTTTGTTTCCACAGATTTATACTCAGAATTGCAATTTCTGAATCATATAGTTAATTTTTAATTTTTGAGGAGCCTTCATACTCCTTTCCATTATGGTTGTTATCAACAGTTTCACTTTTCTGCTCAACCTCACCAATACTTGTTATTTCTTGTCATTTTGAGGTTGGCTGTCTAACAGCTATAAAGTGAACTCTCATTGTGTTTTGATTTGTATTTTCCTGATGATTGGTGATGTTAAATATCTTTTTGTGTATCCATTGATTTTTGTATGTCTTCTTCAGAAAAATATCCAGCTAGTTACTCAATCCATTTTTAATATTTTATTTTAAAATATTTTTGCCTTTATAAAGTTGAATTTTATGTACTTATTTTATTAATTTATGTAACACTGATTTACAACACTGTCTATGATTTAGAGGTACAGGATCTCACCTCTTAAGATATGTTTCTACACTATGCCCATCATAATCCTCTATCATAGTCCATTAGTATAGACCCTTTAATTTATTTTTGCTCTAGCTGCTTTGTTTTAGATGTTCGATCCAAAAATCCATATGTCAAGGAGCTCACCCTCTTTGTTTTTTTAGTGTTTTTATGGTTTCAGGCTTTATGTTCAAGTATTTAATCCATTTTGATTGCGGTGGTGATAATATATGATAGTGGTGTTTTTTTTCTATTTTACAGTTTAAGATGATTCGGTTCATTCTTTTGCACATGGTTGTCAACTATCCCAACACCATTTTATTGAGAAAACTGCCATATCCACTTTGTGTAGTCCTGACTTCTTTGACATCAATGAAATGACTGTGTATGTGTAAGATTATTTCTGGACTCTTGATTCAGTTCCATAAATCATTGTGACTGCCTACATACCATATAAACCTTATGAGTTATTTCTTTCTATTTCTGTGAAAAAAATTAGAATATAGGATTCCATTAAAATTAAATATTGCTTTGGGTAATATGGCCTCTTCTTCAATTTCTAAGCAAAGATAAGTATTTGCTTGGGTTTGAAGATTTGGTAGAACTCATAAGTGAAACTACCTGGTCGTGGGCTTTGTTTTGAAAATATTGGACTAGTGTTTCAATTTCATTTATGGTAATTGAATTATTCAGGTTTTCTGTTTCATCTTGATTTCAACTTGGAAGGTTGTACACTTCTAAAAATTTTTCCATTTCTCCAGTGTTACCCAATTAATTGGCATAAAGATATTCATGGTAGTGTAATGTCCCTCTGTATTTCTGAGATGTCTGTTGGTAACTTTTTTCTTTCACTTCTGATTTTATTTATTAGAGTTTTCTCTCTTTTTTATTAGTGAACTTAGCCAGAGGCTGGTCTATTTTGTTTATCTTTTTAAAGACCTAGTTTTTGGTTTCACTGATTTTGTACTAACATTTTATTTCTACTTCATTGTTTTCAGAGACAATTTCTATTATAGCCTTTTTTCTATTGGCTTTCATTTCACTTTTACTTGAGTTAAAATTATTTTTGTTTTTACTTTAGTTGATTTTTCCTGCTAATTATATATTAGATGTCATCAGGAGTTTTAATTTAACCAAAAGAAAATTAATAATATTCCCATATATTCTCCTCACTAAATTCACATTATTGGAGTAATTTTGTTTTAAATGGGCATAATTATTAGTAAGAAAAAGGTGCACATAAATTTTAAATCCCTGACTGATTTTTTTTATTCTTTTAGAAATTATTTAGACATATTTGATATGAATTTCAATTCTCATGTAGACATTAATAGATCCTACTGCAAACACAAAAACAAAGCAAATAGTACTAGTAAGAGGAAAATATAGCACTATATGCTATTATGAAATTATTATCTGTGTCATGCTGCTATTTTATGTCATCTGCACTAAAATATCTCTGGACTCTATGTCATTTATGAAAATAGCTACCACAGAATAACTTTTTGACATAGTTTTATTTGATGTGGAAAACCTTTCTATTTTTCTTCCTCACCTTTTGTTTTCTTTTTCTTTTAAACACTTATTCAATTTGATATTTGTTTCTGTAAAGAAGATAAAATAATATAAAATTAATTAAAATATTAAGTGGATTCATTACTTCAATTCTTTAGTGTCATTATACTTCAGCACTTGTAGTTTGTTTGCTTTTCCCCATCATTAACTGAAACATCATTTAAAATAATTAAAAGTAATTTTTTTGTTTCCAATAATTTTGATACCTTAAACATCTCAATGTGGGATAATGTAATCAAAAAGATTTCACAATCAGATACAGCATTGTTTTTATGCAAAACTTGCCATGTAAATAACCTTTACTGATATTTTGAAATATCTCTATGAACAGGCTTTGATCTGAAAGCTATTGATGTAATAGCCATACTTCAGACTTTCTTGACAAGATTAAATGATACTGAATGTCAAGCAAATAACACAAGCCCCAAAATATATTAAGCTTTCATAAAATTAGTGTTACTAGAGAATACATCAGTTTAATGAATGAGAAATGTAAACTTGAATTATTGAAAGGATGAGCTTTGGTTAAATTAAGATGAGAGAAAAATTATATTCTATTTGTCAGCAAGAATCCAGAAATAGAGAATAGATCAGATCAGCAGAAGCAAAGGGCTTCAAGGGAAGGAAAGGAGAGTTAAGGCTGACTTAGATATGAATCTTTAAGTGCTATCTCAAGGAGCTTAAACTTTGTCATGAGACAGAAGAGCTATTGAGATTTCCTATCCAACAGATGTGTGACTTTATTAACAATAGTGATTACTGTAGGAAAAAGTTGAACATCATGCTTTGGAGATTGGAAAAAAGTACATAAAATGAAGTCAATTAAGGGCTTATCACAATTACACAGACATGAACTTATAAAATTTGGTCTTCATTATATGCTGTGAGAATGACAATAAAGAATAAATTGGCCATTCATGATACAAATTGATCACATTCATATTTGCTACTTTTTTTGAAATTCAGAAAAGGAAGTTTCACAGACAATTTGGAGTACTTTTGTCTTCAGTGATTCAGAGAACACAAATTTTGTCAAAGACAGAAATTATAGAAATCATGGTAGAAAAATACATAAAAATTCTCCGAAGAAAGATTGCCACATGAACCTGAAATTTGAAATAAACAGAAGTTTATGACTAATAGAGGGATGAATAAGTTAGTGCCAAATTTGAAAAAGCTGGTATGATCTGGATAGTATAGTATTTGCCATGTCAAAAAGAAAAAAGAACTGATTTCATGATTGAAGGTAGGCATATCATCAAGGTAAATTTCAAGTGTCCAGAATATTCAATCATTAACCCCAATAACCCTGATACATAATATCTATTTCATAGACTCTACTAGCAATTCTGTGAGGAAATATTTTATGTTTAACCACATTCTGTGAAATATTTTTTTTCTTGTTCAAGAATTTAGCCTAAACTCCAAAATGAAAACAAAGGCATTACCTTATTCACACTTTAAGTATAGATAACTTACCATCAATTGGAAAATCACATCCCTCTGCAGGGTTATTGAAAATCATCATTTAGGAATCTAGTCCATTCTAGATAGACTAAAGGTAAGTGAACTGAGGATATTATAGGCCT
The DNA here is from genome assembly GCA_004024945.1 of Uropsilus gracilis. Classification (NCBI taxonomy): domain Eukaryota; kingdom Metazoa; phylum Chordata; class Mammalia; order Eulipotyphla; family Talpidae; genus Uropsilus; species Uropsilus gracilis. Next base: position 24,913 of record PVHY01007041.1, read on the forward strand.
TTTGAAAAGTATAATAGTTATTAGGTATTATTTTGTCTCTAAGAGCCAAGAAGAAGAGTTCAAAGAGATCATAGCAATGGAAGCCTAAAGAGTAATTTTTGCTTCCTGTTAGGATATGTGACTGATAGTGTCAACTTGATGATCTGCCCTAACGCTTACTGATCAGGAGGAAGAGTCATTGGATAGTGGTTTATTTCTTGGGGGCTACCAAGCATAGAGAATACTGGGGCATCCTATGTCTAGACTGTGTATCTCCAAAAGGGGAGAAGATAAAAAAAACTGAAGGTCAATGCAATATGGATTTTTAGTAATAAATTTGATGCCAACTTTGGTGGGGGCACTATTAGGACAAAAAGCTTGCATCAAAGTAAATGTCATCATAGAAGTGTTAGCAGGAAGATGCAGAGTGACAGGAAAGTACACACCTATGGAAATGCAAGAAAGTCACCTCTGACTGCTATACAGAAGCACGTGTCTCCTATCCTTCTTTATTTAATAACCACAGAACTGATCACACTGGATTCTTCCCAGAAAGCTTATCTGTTGGATATTTTTACGCAATTCACTATTTGTGTTCTTATCCCATCTTAACAACATGCATTTCAGTGAACAGATCTGTAAAAGGAGATCTTGCCTTCACCTTATATTTCAAACCCTAAAACTGAGGCAGTCTTAATTATCATACACAGAGCAAAGAAGTAGAGAAGAGATAGGCATTACATTTTTTTAATTATCAGGAGTTATTCTCTGTTCAGATAATAAGGAATTGCAAATTATGAAATTTAGCCAAGATATCTAAAAGGACTCACTAATAATTAGATGAAGGTAGAACTCAACATAGTATATGTGGAAGGTAATTTTTATAATTATAAGTCGTTGTTTGACTGTATTTAATAGCTTTATTCCTTTTATTTAATTAAACATTCTGGTTGCTACAAATATTAAACCATTTCCATAATCTATATTACTAAAGCATTTTTCTTCATATGACAATTATAAAATACTTTAATACTTATATGTAGTTATTAATTCTTCCATTCTAAAAAGTTAATGCTGTAGAAATCTAGGTATTTATTTTATACTAATTTGAAGGTCATGTTTTAAAAAACTAACAATTTTGAAAGGATGCTTTGATTGGATATTTTAAAGTTCCTTAGATACAGAGAGTGATCAATTATTTAGCTATACACCTGAAACATGTTATAAGTCAAATAAATACCAAAAGTTTAATATCCTAGTCAAATAAAGTCCCTTTTTAATATCAAGCACATAATATTAACAATCAAATCTAATCATAGCGGTCACTTTTCTCCCTTTTTAAAAATTATTATTGTAAATTCTCTTTCTGCTTACTTGAGACATAACTCTTTTTAAAAGCCTTCTTGTAAAATTTATAAATAACATCTGTCTTTCTCAAGGACCTGGGAACTATGCCTTTGAATTCAGTCCTCAAGAAAGCTAATCCCCTATCTCACTATTAATGTAGGAGACTACTTTCCAAAGGAAACTAAACTGCAAATTGCAAAAACGTTTTTTTTGGAGGGAGGGGCATGAGTCTTAAGTTTCTTTTCGGGAGTTCAATGAGCAAATACATAGTCTATGTACCAACTCTTTAAAACGCTAAAATTTTGTTTTAGCAAAGTTGAATTTATATTACACCCTGGTTTCTCTTTCCTACTATATTAATCAGGAGTAAAATCTAACTTGTGTAACTTTGCCAGTGAAACTTTGGCTTTGATACTGTTATTCCATTCCTTCTAGTGTTTCCTGTGGAATGTGGAAGCAGCTACAGAGATGGAGCTTCAGATAAGAGGAACACCTCCTATCTTTCTAGCCCCCTCTGGCACATCTCTCACCTGTAACCCAGCTTCCTAACCTCTTTGGAATGTCCCAAAGACATATGACCTATTAGTTATGACTACTGCCCCCACAGGTAAATTCTTCTGTTATCACGCATCCCCGCATCCTCCTGCTGCATGTCACATATGCTTTGCTTCTTTCTCATTACATCATTGTAACATTTCCTTGCTGAGGTATATAAAGGGCTCAACAACTTCATTTAAGTTAGACCTGGACATGTTTCCCAGGATTCCTGTTCTGTGGGCTAGCCTCACAGATCGCTATCAGTCTCTTCCATCTCATTTTCTTCTTCATTCCACACACAACTCCTAGCCTAAAATTATGCAGGAAAAGGAACAGTAGCACAGATTTAGCACTTATCTGTATGTAAAGAATATGTTCAATATCTCCCAGGTTGATTCCAAGGGAAGTTTTCAAAACACACATACAAAATTGTTTATTTATATTTCTAATCACAGCACAAGTGTTGATTTGATCATTTTTATAGAAGCCTAGATATACTCTAACTTATCCTGCTGACCTGTGGAAGTGCTCCCTCATTCCTCCTTCCTTCCTTTGTTTTTACTGTTTTCCTGAGGATATCTGGTATTACTCAGCCCTTAGCTAGATCCTCAAGTTATTAATTGCCCAGCTTTCACATGCTGTTCTGATGGGCAACAGCAACTCTGAGAGGAGTCCCTTCTCTACTAACTAGGAACCAAAGGAAAAAACCACTATTTTCTTTATTTCTTCTTAATAATATATTTACATAAATTAATTCCAACTCAAAGAATTATTAAGAAGTAACTATCTTTAGCTTATTTTTCTTTTATAGAAACATCTGCTCCCTAGGGAAGGGTGCTATATGCGCTTACTGATAATATTGAAAGGTTAAGTAAATATCCAAGCTAGTATGATTATTCCTTAAGTTATTCATTCTTTGTTTTAATTACACTTTTTATTTTCTTATATCCATGTTCATTTTTGTGCCATATTTGACTTCTCTCTGTAGGTCTAGTTCCCATAACTTTTCTACCATCATATCAGTATGGTCCTTTGTATTTTCTCCATCCTCTGTTTTGACTCTGTTCCACCCCTCCATGGCTATATGCCTCAGATCTATAGTTTGTCTGCAAGTTTTGCCTTTTTAAAGATGGAAACATTTAAAAATTACCCAAAATAATTTCTGAGCATTGGTTATACATACATTATACTAGTGGGAAGAATAGATATCTAGGTAAATGTACAATTGAGAAAGGAACAGAAAAGAAATTTCACATACAAATGGTTTCTGAGATCACCTTTATGTAAAACTGACATTAAATTCTAATTTGTAAAGCAGGAAAAAGAACAATGCATATTAAAATCTTTATTTAACAATAGTTATTTGTTATTGTTAAATAACTATATTTAACAATAGTTAACAATATTTTATTTAACAATAATGTTTATTTAACAATTAACAATGTTTATTTAACAATAGTTAAATAAAGGTTATAATTTTTTAAATGAATTAGCAATTCATTTAGAGCAGTTATCCACTTTGTTTTTCCACAAATCCTGGTACTTCATTATTTTTTGCCCAGCATTTTTACAAGTTAGCATGATTGTGCATACTGTTCTTTCCTTCCACACATCAATTTGTATTAGTAAAAATAATTGTCAAACTAGAGGTACCACCTTTCAAGTATTTTCTGGCAGCTGACAAAAATATGTTTTCACCAGCAGTTTAACAAGGCCAACACCTGGCACATAAATTTTGCACTTGAGATAACACAAAATGCAGTATTTATTGACAAGATTTTCAGAGAATTACATAGAAAAATAACCCTGAACAAAATCATAAGTGTATAAGTCTGCATGACTGAAAATTCCTTTCAGATATAAAATAGCATCTGACTCATTAATATGGGCTAATAAAGAATGATAGAAGATCATATCAGATAAATTCTATAGATAGGAGTATAAAATCATTTGTTAGGTAAACACTACAATGAGATATTGAGTCAAATACCTGATATATAGTGTATAAGACAAAGCTGAAGTACAAAACAGGATTCAAACTTCTGCTTTCCTGCTATTCTCTCTCTACATGTAGATTTCTTCATTTACAAAGTAGAGATAATGACAGCCCCCTACTAAGGCAATGTTGTAAGGACTAATTAAAAAATGTGCAAAGAATAATGCAATCTTTGACATACAAAGAATAAATATTAGCTGTAATTATTATGGATAATTGTCCTACCATTATCACTTGTCATCTTAAACCTAGAACTTAATTCTAATCCAAACTAGGTCTAAAGCTTTAGCATCTTTGTCAAAGTTCTCATCTATTCTCTCCAGTAAACAGATAATATTACTTTATTTCTGTTCTTTCTGTGTTCAAACCAACACATACATATTGGCACCTATTCTATGCATCATGACATGATTGACTTGTAACTCCCAAATCTACCTTCAAATTCATTAAACCACTCATTTTAGATGTATCTTGGATGATCATTACATGCACATTAGATATGATTTCAAGGTATAATTGAAATTGAGTCCCTTAAATTCTCAATACTAAGAAGCAGAGAATATCAACTTCATAATCTTGAATTTAATATCATCCGGAAATACATTATTAGTTTGGATACTATAATACTAAGCAATAATAGCACTTCTACTTTTGGTATGGCAGAGTGTGACACACAGCAAGTGTGCTGCAGTTCACAACTGCAACTGAAGGGGAAAATACATTTTAAAAAAATCCATCTGAGGTTCTGGAGAATGAAAATATCAAGGTAAGTTTCTGGAAAGTGGTCTAAACATGAGAGAAAGCAAAGGCTGAGTTTCCTACTTCTTTAGGATGAGGGTTGATCATAATTGGGTATGACACAGGGTGTCTGAAACTATTTTAAAGTTCCTCTCTATTTCTAGCATAATGATCCAGTTAACAAGGTTCTGAATGATCATTGCTGCTAAAAGTTGAAGGGATTAGTGGGAAACAGTGAGTCAGAGAAGAGGAGCCTTAGGTTATATATATGTATAATCTGCCCCACTAATTCTCTGACTGATTCCTGAATAATTAATATAATACAAGGTTTAATTCAGCTTGCAAATAGGCTGAAGTAAGACATAAGCAGGTATGATAGAATTTGCAGTGTGACTATAGCCAAGTTAATTACTTGCTAAAACAAATCATTACCACATTTGGGGGTAATGTAATATAATCCAAATTTGATATTCAGCATTTCCATGATAAAATGACTGACTGCAAATAACCAAAAGCATGTCACTCTCAAGGGTAAAACATTAATGGAGGTCTGTTCTAAGGGGAGGCAGATAATAAAATTACCAGATGAAAAATTATAGAGCAGTTATTATAAATATCACAAACAACATAAAGAAAATACATTTGCTATGAATGAACAGAAAATATTTAAATATTGAACATTTATAAAATTTGAGTTTAAAAACAAAAAGATATAAAGAAATTATGGTTAAAGTCTTCCCAAATCAAATGAAAGATTTCAATTTATAATGTAAAGAAACTAGTAAATTTCAGAGAAATCTGAGGTGAAAACTTCCTTATTCTTCTACAAAGAATCAATACCCATGCTGTGGTTCCTCAGAAAAATAGTCATCAGGAGAGATTTAGCTCAAATATTATCACAATGGGCCTAGTGAGTTTCTGAACCCATATTGTGGCATTTCCCCAGTTCTGGAATGCATAATGGAAGAGGTATGCTTAGCTGTTAGCAGAATTCTACATTTGTTCCCTGTCCTGTGAAACAAGGGTTGTTATGCTGGGAATGGTCAAGTGGAAGCCACTAGAACTCTCTCTAACTAAGAAACCAGTTAGCCAAAAATAATAGCACATCCCTAGAGGGATTACAAAGATTGTTGACACCACCAAGTTGCAAGGATAGAGATTTCCATCACCTCCCTATTCAACCCATCTGTCTGGCTATTGTAGAAATCATAAGAATCTTAGAAATGAGAGTAGGTCATCATAAACTTAGGTGGTCTATTACTTCATAAGCAGCTGGTATAACATATGATTTTCTTATTGAGCTATTAATACATCCCTAACATGTAGTATGGCAATGGCTATTGCCCTGTGAAATGCTTTTTTCCCCAACCCTATTAGTAAGACCCACCAGAAATAGTTTGCTTGGCTTAAAGTTTTCCAAATGGCAGTATATATACACCTGCATACATATCCAATATATGGTTCTATTTTTCTCAAAGACAATTTAAGGGTTCAGGAATTAAGGAGTAGAAATGAGAATGGCATCACTCACAAATTACCCTTAGTGAGTAATTAACAAAGATTTTGTTCCCTGTTACCATAACTGGAGTGCTTAGCTCCAGTTGGAGAAACATTACCAGGGGATAAAATGATGATTCTGTTAAAGTGGAAGTTAAAACTGCCATCAGACAATGCTGGGTTCTTCATGTCCCTGAATCAAAGGGCAAAGAAGGAAACCACTGAACTGACTGGGTAACTGATGACAACTGAGAAAGGGAAATAGGTAAAGCTCAAAAGAAAGTTAGAGCAATCCATCCCAAATAGGAATGCTGTGGTAAATACCAGTGAGGAACGAAGGTTTGGATCACCCTACCAGATAAAGAGCCACAATTAGTTGATTTGCTTGCTGAGATAAAAAGAATTCAGAAAGGAAGTTCAAGAAGGAGGTATAAATAACAACAAGCCATTACTGAAACAAAACTATAACTCTAAGTATCCTCTCCTTATTTTGTTATGAAATTTGTACATGTGTACCCAAAATATCTGTTTTTGTCCTATTCTATATCCTTAACATATAACACAATATGCATGGCTTTGTTTCCTAGAAGTTGAATACTGTTAATTTTACATTAAAATACTTAAGTACCATGTTCATTAAACAGAAAATTCAATATTATTCAAATATTAATTCTTCACAAAGAGGTCAATAGATTGAAAGCAGTTATCCCAAACATACAAATAAGCTTCCTGGAAGAAATTGAAATGTTTTAATATTAAGATGAAAAAAACTGAGAAGAGTCAAGGCAATTTGAAGAAAAAATTATGTTTGATAAGTAATTAGGATTATAATATAAATTGACAATGCCATGTCTGTATTATAATAATAATAATAAAGGTGGCATAGATCAAATGACCTGTCAGGATACAGAAATACAAGATATATGTATAATAAAAGGTATATTTTAAATGTATTTAACATACATTTTATAAATATACTAAATATGTCATCAAAATATTTACAGTCAAGATTTCAAGGAAATTACATTTTCTAAGGAAAATACATTAAAAAAATCTAAAACTCCAGAAATAACTGGATATCTGTATGAAAAAAATCAATACTGAACTTATACCATACACAAAATTAATTTAAAAAAGAAATATATATATATGTAAAAGTCAAAATAATAACACTTTAACAAAAAAAACTTAAAATCTTGAAATTAGGGGAGATTTATTTGAAATTAACTGTAAAATAAAATACTGAAAATTAGTCTTTATCAAAACTCTCTTTTTCTTGAAAAGATATCATTAAGAAACTTAAAAGAAAGCCACAGAATGGGAGAAATACTCACAATACCATATTGTGCAAAAGACTTTTATCCATAATTTTTAAACTCTTAGAATGGACAAAGGATTTCAATGGCAAACCATGTTCAAAAAAGAAGATAAACGAATAGCAATTAAGCAAATGAAAAGATGTTCAGCATGATTAGTCATCAGAGAAATGTAAATTTAAGCCATAACATGATACCATTATATAGACATTAGAACAGTTAGAATTTAAAAGCATACAAATACCACATGTTGGCAAGATGTGGAATAATTGCACTTTCATTTATCTCTGTAAAATAGTGCAACACTTTTTAAAAAATGACAGTTTCTTAGTTATTGATGTACTTTCTATGACCATTCCTGTTTATATGCTAAAACAACTGAAATTATATGTTTAAGCAAACGTGTGGAAACAGATGTTCAAAGAAGCTCTATTCAGAATATATGAAACCTAGCCAAAAATGTCCAATGTCAATGAACAGGTAGATAAATAAAATGTTGAAAGCAAAAAAGTTCTAACATACTCATTCACTTAGATAAAAATAAAATTATGCTCAATGACACCAAACACAAAGCATTTGCTGAAAATCATTTAAGAAGTACCACCTAATTTAAGATGATAAAAACCAAATCATGGTCCTCTGAGGTCAGAGAACCAAGGGACACATGAACTGCAAAGGAGTATGTGGTAGTCATATGGTGATCTAGACAGGATGCCATTGCTCAGATTAGAATATGAAAGACAGACTTCATGTTAAGCTCCATCTTGAACCAAACATTCTCATGGGCGTCAACTGCCAGATCGTGAGGTGATTCAGGTCACTATGGTAACTGTGATGCAGACACATGTTCAAAAGGTCTGGGCACATTTATTAGCAGTCATGTAGGTGAGTCATTTTGGGTGAAGCAGCTAGGAACAGTCAAGTTTCATATGCCTGCTACGTGGGCAACAATTTGAGCAACTTCATGAAAGATTCTGGAGCACTACTATTGAATTAAAGTGTTCTCAAATTCTGTACCCACAAAAGCATGAAATAAAAACCTTTGCTGCTAAGTTTAGGGGTAAGTTACTACAAAGCAATAAAGAACTAATATGGATTTTGGCTTCCATGGAGACATTTAAAATGAGGAAGTTGCTTTGGAACACAGGATTTTGAGGATAATTTTAGCAAAGAAATTTGAACACATTGTCTATAAAATGTGAACTCTGAAGACACTATTACTGAGGACTAAAAGAAAGTGAAGAAATCTTATTAGAAATCAAAGGAAAGGAGAATGGTAGCAAGTTAGCAAAACTATGCCTAGTATAATGTGGAAGATATAAAATACACATAATTGACCAGGTGATGCAGTTTAATGTGGTATGAATGCTATTAAAACCTGTTGACAAACTTTCCATTCCGGATCTCCTATACAAAAGATTGAAATAATGGACCTCTGAAACGTTCTTGGGATTCCTCAGTCTCCAGATAAAATCCTTGCTTTACTGACATGTCTTATTATTTTTGAGGGGTGGTAGGTACAATATAGAAAACCTTCTAGAAAGTTGCAAAAATGTCATTGTTCAGATATTAATTTCCCATAGGAAATGTACCAAACTGATTTGTACAAAAATAAAATGCTCAATATTTTTCTAGATATAACTTATAAAAAATAACTGAGGTAAGTTAATTACATTTAGCTAATTACCATTTTTATCTTGGTTTATAAAAAGCAAATATTATACATATATATTATATGTATATGTATATGTATGACATATACATACATATATTATACATATATATTCTACACACCTAGACAGTAAAAGTTAGAACTTTGTGAAGAAGAAATAGGAAGTAAAAATGAAAATAAATTAATTCTTGTCCTGAACTCATTTATTTCAAGTAAATGAAAATAAATTATAAAGCTCAATCACAAAATAAATAACATCTCATTTTTAGTTTTTTTAAACATTTATGCAGTTGTGTATATTAATTGAAATCAAATGTGTATATTGTAATGCTGCCATGTTTATTTTGGTTCCCAGTGACAAGAATATTTGGTTATCAACCTTATTTAGAAGAGATGTCAAATATTTTCTGGGAATTAATATGTCACAGTGATTTGAAAAAACGCAAATCTTTTCATAACATATTAATCACCATACAGAACCTGAATGAAAATAGCATTCATATAAGCTAGTATTATTTTCACTATGAAGAAATGAAAGGTCATTGAGATTGAACTTGCAAATAACTACATAACTGTATCACACAGAGAATAATTTGAGGAAAGGCCAGGGTCAAGTCTTTATAAATTAACATATACTTGGGTTTTCTATCATCTAAACTTATCTGGAATTAATAGTTAAGATCATAGTATGGAAAGAAAACTGCCTATTGCATACTTGCTGTGTGTATTAAATGTATTGAAGGCATCATATTCATAATTACAGAGACCTGATATTTAGCATAGTAAAGATTTAGAGGTGATTTCAGATAGATAATTTATATTCACTATTCTGCAGTATTTTTACAGCAAAAGTAATAAATAATCTCCACTTCTTTTCCATTCTCACTAATATCCTGAGAACTTTGCTATCTTGCAAAATTTTCCTTAGATATGATTTCTCAACTTTGATATCGTTGGTATTTGAGGCCAAACAATGTTTTGTTTTGAGGATTTGTCCTGTGAATTACAGAATATTTAGCAACATTCCCAAGTACTACCCAGCAGGTACCAATAACGCTACCTAGTCCAGTTAGAACAATCCGAAATATCCTCTCTGGATTCAGAATAATCCTCCTCCTGCACTTGAGAATCACTACCATTAAGCAGAAATGGGAAACATGAGGAAGAATGAGAAATGTCCTTTTTCCCAATGAAACACAAAATACAGGTCACTGAGGGTTTCAAAAACCCTGAAGACTTGGTTAGGATCTAATTTAAGTATTTCTCTTCTATTCCTTGTTTTGTTTTGAGGATTGGCACTAGATGGAAGATCCTGTTGAGACTGGATCCATAAGATAGTTTGATTTATAAATTTTGGGGAAAACTCTAAATTTGGGTTGGGCTTTGAGTTGACTTGAATCACAAGACGAGGAACTAATAACTCAGAGGCAATGGAATACTTTAATGTTTTTCTTTGATAATAGTCAGATTAACTTTTATAACCTGCAAATTTTCAGCAATTCCTCAGAGATAATTGACACAAATGTCATGTATTTCCAGTTAGCTATGTTAGACAATAAGTTGTTTAATGACAGGAAATCTGTGTTATATGTAAAAAGAATGTGACATTTTCCAGTAAGACTGCCAGAAATATTCTTTCTTGCAGCTTCTATATTAATAATATATTGGTGTCAGCTAACACTAGTCAATAATAGCAATCTTTCCCATTGATCCCTTCTCAGTCTCAGAATCTTCACCAGAGCACTTTAAGAAATCTCTATTAATTTACTTTAATCCACCTGCAAAATAAACACTGTAATTTGTGATCCAAAAGATAATAGTACAGAACAACTACCATTTGCTTCTTCTTAAAAAAATGCAAAATTTTAAAACTTTTTGAATGTCAAGTAATCCTATGATTTATAAAAAGAAGTCTTACTGGGTCTGAGTGGAGTTAAAGGAGATTGTTCAAGTTTTGTGTAACCAAAGTACATCCATTCTAAAAATAATTTCCTACTCTCACTCTTAAATAAGTCCTAATTTCAAACATAACAAAACTATGATGTATTCTTTATATATTTTTAAAGCATTAACAATAGCTTAAATTTTTTATTAATTGATCACTGATTGACTGTCTCCAAGCAGCTTTGAGTGTAAATAAGAAATTATGTTTATACATTTTGACATATAACAGTAGTTTCTAAGTGAATTTTATTGAATCAAAAATATGAATCTTCCTATTTTAATTGAATAAGTACATTATTCCTGTATATAGTAGGAATCTTATTTGAAAATAAAAATTACGCCAAGATTTTTAATTACCTTGTACATAACAAGTTGTTGACATCAGAGTTTGATGTGAGCAGGACTGCCTGGGGTCGAAGAGGATGAGGAAGGAAGTCAAACCAAAATCTGAGTTAGAACAGTATCATAGGCGCTAAGAGGAAACAGGATTCTAGCACAGTATCTGTCTTCCTCAGTTACTGCATTATCTGGCACGATCCTTTGGGATATGTGTTTAATTTCCTCAGAGAAAATATCAGCAAAAAAGTAAAGGGCTAGTGAATTTTAAAATGCACACCATTATGACATCAAAAGCAAACTCAACAAAGAAAGGAAGTACTTTGAAATGTTAAGAGCCAAAGAGGCATTAGGAACTCAGATAACAGAGCAAGAAGCCATTGGTAGTATGGCATCCATACAATTTTCAACTGCATCACTACCCCTGTATCACTTCTAGTTTCTTCTCTGCGAGTCTTTATCTCAGACCCCAACCACCAGACCAGTATAGCGCCAAATACAATTTTCAACTACATCACTACCAGATCCCTGGCTGCCCATCCAGCTGAGTCACCCCGTATCAACTCCAGCACAGGCAGGCAAAGTCATCGTTCTGCTTAGAGGATGAAGCTATCTAGAGAGCTGCAGTAGATGGAGTAACAATAATACATGCCGCAGTTGAAAGAGTATATTTATGTACGTATATGTATATGAACAACAAAGTTTGAAAGACTTCACTTATCTTTTCTCAAACTGAAGGGCTTTGGAAATATGGCTGAGAATAGCTGAATTGATTTAACTTGTCTATCCGTTAAAAAAGAGTACCCTAAGAAAACACATGGAATTAATTGACTATTTTGATCAAATTCACTGAAGAAGTCTAGTAGAAATCACATTAAAAGTGAATAAAGCTAATGGTTTCATTTAAGTGAATGATCCTCAGTCAAAATGATCTTTAGATGATATATCCTTTCCTTTCTTCAGTTTTAGGTTGAAGAAAAATAATAGGTCTTGATTGATTTCCATTTACTAATTTACATGATGAAGTGAGAACCTATTTGCCCTTTCTAGATGTTGGGAATGGATGGTGAAAAGACAGAAGTGGTACCTGTTCTCATAAAGTTCACATCCTGGTGGGAGCCAATTAAACAAATAAATAAATTAGATAATTTCAATTAAGGATAAGCACAAAGAAAAAATAAAATTGGATGGCACACTAATGACTAGGAAGTGAACTACCTAGTTGGCATTGAGTTTGAGTAGAATGAGATAATAGGAAAAATAAATTATGACCTCTAACCCTAGTTTTTGATACAGAACAGTCAAAATCCTCCCAATTTCCTAATAAGAGCAACAAGAGTATCTTTGTCTTTGACCCCAGTTTCTAATACACAGTTCCTGAAATCTTTGTAAATTCCAGAATGATAGGAATGTGTCTTATTTGTGTCTTATTCTAACAAGTAACTCTGGGTAGGCTTTTGGATAGCTCCTAGATGAGGGTGGTCTCTAGAAAGACCAAGTCCTGATTAGAAGCTTGAATTTTTCAACCCCACCACCGATTCTCTTGAGTAAGTAGAAAGACTAGAAATGGAATTAATAATAATTGGTCATACTTATTCAAGGAAACCTCCATGAAATACTAATTGTGGAGGTTTGGTGAGCTTTCAGGTAAGCAAATATATTCACATATTAGGAAGGTGACAGCTCCTGGGCCACAGATGCCTCCTTATACCCTACTTCACTGTATGTATCTCTTCATCCAGCTATACATCTGTATCCTTTAGCATATCATTTTGATAGGGGGTGCCTACACCCCTGGATGCCATTGTCTCTTGCTTTAGAATTGTTAATGTTACTAAGAGCTGGATAGGATTTAAATTAACATACAGGCCTGAAAGGGCTTGCTACCTCAGGAATTCTCTTGGCAGGAAATAAGGATATAAAAAGAGGTTTAAAACAAAGAAAGAGATGGAGATTTGATTGGAATTCTGATTTTGATACTGATTCAGGTTTGGTTTTTGCCATTTTGTGGGATGAAGATGTGAGCCATGTGACCTTAGCCATGTGGCCAAGGCCTGGGGCCTGCAGCCTTTGGTAGGCCCAAGCCAGGAGCATGTGTGTTAAAGGAAGTTAAGGAGTTTGCAGATGAACTCCGTGTTGGAGTTTGTTTTGTTGAGTTTGACTTGTGTCTGGAAGTGTCCATGCTAAAGTAAGGCCTGAAAAGAAAGTAAACTTTGCTGGTTCTGGTACCATGGAGCTTCTACTACCTGGAGAAGGATAAGGAGAAGACTGCTTAGAAGAGAAGGAGCATGCCAAAGGAAGATGTCTTCGAAAATGTGGAGATGAACTCTGACTGATGTTGGTGAGATGATCAGGACTGAGAGACTGAGGATTTTTAGACAATCTGGGAAAGGACTTTGAACAGTGTTGAGAACGGTTTTGGACAATGTTAAAGTAATCATAGTTTTACTTACATGTTTCTTTTGTAGTAAATGGGTAATCACTTTGTTAGAAATAAATTAGTCTGCACTCTGAGAGTCTTGTTTTGGCTTGAGATTTTGGTGAGAAGGCTGGGGATGGTGAAAAGAACCCAGGGAAGTTTAGAAGAGGATAAATTGAGGCAAACTAGTCTAAAGTTTAAACTGTTTCTAAGTTTTTTTGTTTTTAGGTCTGAGAGAGGGGAAGAAAGCTGAGAGAAGCTTGTAGCTGATTTTTAGTAGTAGGTGAACAGTGAAAAATGCTAATGAACTGTTTGCAGCCTACTTCATAGAGAGAAGCAGGCATAGGTGTTTCTAGTTCAAGGTAAAAAGTCTTTTTGTTCTTTTCACCCTATTTCAATTTAATAAACTGGTTCTCATGCAACCATGCCAGGCTAGGCAGGTTCATTCTTGACTTGGGTAAATAGAAGAAGATTCTTGGAGCCTTTATAATCCCCAACAGTGCATTTATTCTGGGACAGAGGATACCCTATACACAGACAAAGGGAAAAAGAGAAATTCTAACTCTTAAAGAGACCAAACACCAACTGTTCACCCCCCCCCACCTTTACACTGTTAAGTTCTTATAACCACACAATGAATACATTGTTGCAAATGCAAGGCCCATCTGTTGTTTGCTTAGAAGTTGAGGTTATGGACTTCCTTTTGTGTGAAAGGTGAAAAACAGCCTGATTTTGACTTGTTTTCTTATACTGGTAAAAATAAGTGAGTTTTGTGGACTCTAGCAAATTAATCTAACTTGGGGAATGAACATGTGACCCTTAACTATTTAGCCAAATTGGAAAGAGATATTGGACAATCTGCAGACTTAATATTTGTAATTGAGATCTGAAGTAGACTAGGTGTAGTCCTGTAGGGCTAGTCTTTAGCCTATGGAATCCAACACTATCACCAGGTAGATGGTGTCTGAAATAAGTTGCGGGACACCCAGCTGGTATAGCAGAGAATTGCTTGGAGTAGTGAAAAACTTCGATGACCAGAAGCATCACAGGGGAAATGCTGTATGTAAGAATAAATGAGACAGACTAGAGGAAAGAACTGCTTTTCTAATACAGCTTTTCTAATACAGGAAGGATATTTGAATTAGAACCAAATATGTAATAAAGCCAGCCTAACAAAGATATGGGGGAGGCTTATTCTGGTTAAGGAGAGTGAAGTACAAGGGGTGAAAGAGAGGGGAAATGTTGACATGCTAAAGCAAGAAAAGTGAAATCAGCTTGACTGGAGCTCAGTGAGATGGTGAAGGGGAAAGCTGGTGTTCTAAAGAGTCAAGGCAGGTTTCATATGAATTTAGAGGTCATGAGAAGTGTATAGATTTCATTGTGAGTGTGATGGGGAGCCATAAATGATTTCAGGCAGAGGAGAGATGTGATTTTATTAGCTGCTCTGTGTGGAAAATGGATTCAGGGAATTTGAGCAGTATTTCCATGTAAAAAACACAACTCTCACACTACTGTCCAGTAGTAAAAACCATGAAAATCACTTTTTTTTTCTTGTGAAGATGACTGCATTTATATATTAATATCAAGAGCTTAGTGACAATATTACTCATTTAGTAATATTGAGGAAAAGAATATTACTGCTATAATTATACTTTCTGATCTCAGTGTCTCATTTATAATTATGATGCTATAAAATTCAATCATAAGGTAATATTTATAACAATTACAAAAGTAATTATTCTGCCATTAGTTTTAAGGTCATGAAAACAATTTTTTTGAGCTGAACATATGCATGAATCAGTCTTTCATCATTTTTTATCAGTTATTGATGAGTTAAAGTCAGTATTATCTCAACAAATGTATATATTTATAATAAATATAAGAAAAGGCAGTTAAGGTTTCAATGTATATATTTTTTTATAATTTATGATGGCCACTGTATTTCAGGCACTTGAATAATTTGGCCTACTAGTAATTGAGTACTCACACCTATTTTTATAATATGAAATGACCTATTGTTACTGACTGAGAAAATTATATTTTCAATCTACTTTTCTACAAATGTAGACTTCAGTAGTTATTATACAGAAAATATTTCAGTTCCCTTCCCTATCATAACAGAAACAAACATAGTTCTTTTGCTTATAGTTATTATTCAACAAATGTCTGTAGTTACTATTCTAAGTAAAATTATTTGATATTAATTTTATTTGCTAAATATAGGACAAAAGCACATAAATCTTACTTTCTCCCAGTGTAATTCCAGGAGAATAATTTCCATAAAAGTGAAATTCTAGATTTCTAAAACTTTTTAAAAAAAAGTATCACTCTTCCCTTGAAATAAGGGAAAGCAGTTTATAAATTTTCTCATTATTTTTTAGACTTGCCTTCATATTTGAATAATGGTTCATTGTGGTATCTTAAGGCAAAAAAATGTATGAGGAAAGTGAGTCATACATTTTTAATATAACTATTTCACAATATAAAGCGAAGTCATATGACCTAAAGTCATTTAAATTGACTTGCTTTCAAACATGAGTAACTATTTTAAAACCAAGCTTGAGTTTTATGATATCATAGTATTATTTAATGACAGGTAGATAGTACTATTTAATCACATGTAGCTAAATGTCTGAGGTAACAAAAGAGTCTTGATGTTTGGTATTTCAAACTAATTCTTTCCATTTTATAGATAAGGAAAATAAAACTAAAATGGTTAAAATACAGTTGAAATGTCCAGGTTGAGTTTGTCTTAAAATATTTTATGACATTGCACAATTCTACCTTTGTGCCAAATAAATATTTGTTTATTCAAATAAATCTTCAGTTATATTTAAATAATATTTATATTTTGACTCAGATTTAAAATGTCCTCTTACACAATTTGACACAGAAATGGTATACATCTTATGGACCAAATGATATTTGAAAAACTTTTTATTAGCTGATAAATTTCTTCAGTAGCTCTCTACCTTTAACATTAAGAAAAATTAATATTCAGATATTGTTTATATTTATTTAGTAATAGTAGGAAAATACCGTGTCATACAATTTAATGAAATCGTGTCAGATATTAAAAACTAAAACAGTTCATTCAAGAAATTATATTGATATAATCCACTTAAATCAAATTTTCAGTAAGTAGTCTGGAAAGATATGAATATCCAAACTGGGGGAAAGAGTGAAGATTCAGATTCTATTATTTATAGCCTTTCAAGTGATCTCTGGCCTGTTTTCTCATGCTATTGCATTCATGAATTCTCTATTTCAGTGAAATCCCATGCTTTGAACTCTTTTTCTATCTTCCCTTATATATCTGTCTTGTTAAACTGACTCCATGCTACTTCCTCTGCATCCCTAAATTCTGTTTACCTGTTGAATACATTTCAAATATCTTAGACTTAACTATGAGACATAGCTTGTACATTCTTTCTCCTCTGTAATCCAATAGCATTAAAGTCAAGTTGAGATTTACATCAGTGTATTTAATATCATAAAATGAAAAAAACACAAATGATTTATTATACATGGATATAATTTTAATTTCTATACTTTATTTATCAACTAAAACTACAGTCATTAAATATTTCTAAATACATACACAAATTTTTTAGTTCCTGATACAGGAAGTGATGTAGTTGAAAACTGAATAGGTCCCAAAATGCCCAGGTAGGCAGAGTCTGAAAGAACAGGAGAGAAAATGGGAAGTGGAAAGAGAGGATGGAGATAAAAAGGAGGAGCAAGGAGGAAAAGAAAAAGAAAAAGAAAGGAGATGAGAGTGGCAGACTGAGAGAACAGGCCCATGTGGCCTGGCCAGCGTAGACTCCCTGGAAGAGTGAGCTGGAGGCCACAAGAAGCCATGGTGACCTGTAGAAGAGTGGCTGGTGTGCAGAGTGTGGCACCGCAGCAAGGTGGCATAGAGAGCTGGAACCTGGAGATGGCCACGGATTGGGAAAGCTGATTTGTGTATCAGCAAATACTGAAAAAATTTGAAGCATCTTGGAGAAGCAGAGCAGCAGTAGAATACTGGAGAAGCGAAGAGAAGATGCTGGAGAAAGACAACTTTTCAGTGCCTGCCTCAGGTATGGAGGGGCAAAAGGGCACCATTTTGGACATGTGTCTTTGGGAACTTTGGGTTGAAAATGATGACTGAGATAACTGGCCATTTGTGGCTGTGCAGAATTTTCATTTTCCTGGTTAATTTCCTTTATTAATAAAACCCAGTTGTTTAAACTGTTTTTGTCCAGCAACTGTTATGCACAGGTGGTGCAGAACTATAGTTTGTTGGTTAGTGGCTTCTGCCTCTTTTTGTCCCGGTTATCAGTTCCCATGTATATTATTTATGTATTATTTATAATATCTAGCATCTCAGTTTTACTCAAAGAATTTTTTTTGTTTTGTTTTGTTTACTGCCATATCCCCAGTGACTAAAGAGTTCCAGGAATATATGTGGGTTTCAGTTATTATTTGGTGAGTCTCTATTTAAAGGCTATAGTATGCCTATAGGCAGAAAATGAACTCTTAAGTCAATTCTAAGCAAAGCCAGAAATTTGAGGTTTAAAGTTTGTTTATTCAGAATTCCCAGAAATAGTCTCACTATTTCACCTAGATTGGGGAAAGTTGTATGTATATCTGTGTTTCATTCACAACCTACTGATCTGTACAATGTCCTCATTTCATGATTATTCTTAATCAGATCTTCCAAGATGTTTATTCTCCAGGATGCTATGAGGCAGTGTGTAGGGTTGGGCTGGGCACTATGAACTTATTCATACAGACTCAAGTCCTCTTTGAATTCCCCATCCCTTTAGTTATACAACTGCTCGCTTTGGGGTATTAAATAATCAGTGTACCTTCTAACTCTGAATCATTCAAAGACTTAGCCATGTGACCCTCTATTTAACAGAAGCTAAGAACTGCCTGTAATTTCTACTGAGTCTTTTCAGCAACCACCTTGCTAAGGCTGTCATCTCCGATCTATGAGTCATTTCCCTCCTCAACTATCTCCAACCTGTAGTTTCAGAATTCACCTTTAAAAGACCAAATTGAATAGCTTCCATTTGGTATTGTTATACTATTCAATAGACTTTATGACACCCTTAATCCATTTATACCCATAAACTGAAATGTAGGAACAGAGAATGAAGCAATGGTATGGATGTAATGGTATCCTGAGTCAACTTAGAGGTCTTCTTTCTTAATTGATTTCTTTTTTAATTGATGAGTTAAAATAGTCCCAGGGTTACTGGCTTAAGAAAGAAGCTTGCCACTGTTTCTTACTAAGACATACAGATAGAATGTAATAAACACATTTTAAAATCTAACATGTGGGGGAAAAAAAAGCAGCAAAATGTGTAACTGGGATCATAGTCTGCATAGCAGGCTTATCACAAATGATACTGAGGAAGTCATATGTCTCAGCTTTGAATGGAACTTTGAAATCTCATTATTTGGCCCTTTTCAATACCATAGGCCGATACATAGCACCCCTGTTCTAAACTCGCAGAAATCCTATAATACTCTATTGCAAAATTTCTCAAGCTCCCCATTTACACATTCCATAACCCCTTCTTAGCAAATTAGTCTTCTATAATAAAAGATTAGAGGATAATCGTTGAAAGAGAAGTGATTCAAATCTGAAGACCTCCAAATACATGTTTCTAATTTAAGTCAAGCTTCATGAAAAAATCATTATTCACTGATTTTTGAAGGTTCTTCTGCTCTACAAATATATGCAGCTCCATCCACTTCACTAGGTCATGGTTTTAAGGGTATGTCTTAAGAAATATCAGAATCCCAATATTCAGCCCCGAATTATTAATTTACGATCTTAATTTTAATCAGCTGTTATTCCTGTTGGCTATATCACTGTTGACTTCACCTAGTATTAAGCACAATGAATACTGTTGGAGCTCTTGCTACATGCTATTCTTCTCTAGAGACACTATTAACACAACCTAGAAAATTTCACTAGCTACTATTCCATAGTGATTTCTTCCCTGTGGCGACCTTGTACTGTGCCAACTTAACTAAATTGGAACTATATGTCCCAGAATCCTCTGTAGTTCTTCGCTGGGATTGGCCACAAAAATGTTTTTACATGAATTTTGAAAGGAAGAAATAAAGAAGCAGAAGCCATATTTATTCTCTGAAGATTGATGTAGGTGAGGTTGTACTATTTGTGTCTTGAACCTTATAGTCCACCTTGTTAACATGAAGTAGAATCTGATTGGCAGTTTTCCAGCTCTAAAAAGATCTCCAATTTCTCTGATTCCTAGATAGGGAATTTATTTAGCAATGCAATGAAGGATGGTACCTTTTACTAGAAGCCAACCCCATTGCAAAAGTGGGAGACCTGGTGATATTGAGAATTAACATAAATTTTTATTCATACCCAGGTTCAAATTTGTCCAAATATGAAATGTTTTCCTTTATAAATGTCTATCCCTTTGACTTTAACCCAGACTCCACAAGCAAAAACAATAATCATATGTAAAGTTTTTAACTAATTTAATGTAAAGTTTTAACTATTATGAGAGGTAAAAAAAAAATCTATTTATAGGCACTTCACTCTATATTATAGCTTTGATTCTGTTTCTCTGTTCAAATCCATATGACACTTTCCCATCTTTTTTGAAAAGTTCATAGAATATCTTCTAACTCTCTGGGTGTATAAGAAGTAGCTGAAAAAGAACGCTTGGTGCAAAGATTGTATCTAATAAGCTTTATTTTATTAAACTGACCTAAAACTCCTGAAAGCAGTAGTATGTACATTAATGTTTGACAACAGTCACTAAATTCCTGATAAATGTGACCATGAAGGAACAAAAGAGCAAAGCTGGGTTGTTACAGAGAATTCTCTAAAACAGCACTCATACTCAGAGAGGAGATAATCTGAGGCCCCATCATAAAAGTGTCATAGACAGATATATGAAAATAATTTTGCAAATTTAAATAGCCACTGGATCTTTAATGGGCATATGAAACAACACATTTAAGAGGTATAAAATCTCTATTTTGTTTAAATTGTATGAATACAATATATTTAAAATTAGTAACTAATGGTAATTAAAAAGTGTGCATAAATAAATGTACAGGATAAATTTATGTGATGCCATTCACTGTGATTCCTATATTCAACTTATTGGTAAATAGTCACATGAGAGTATTTCCATGTGATAGGTTTGTTTATATTCCTTTGTTAAATTAGAAAACCCACCTTTAACAAATGATTAAACATTATAGTTCTGGGTATTAAGATTTTTTAAAAATCTTAAGATAACATAGTAATTTCTCACTGAAGAAAACATGTGCTATATTACAAAGGATAATTTTGATAGGCTTATTATAATTAAGGAGATTGTCTCCTAGAGATTCCATCCTTATTATAATTAAGAAAAATTTTTTTCATGTTCTGTAGCTTATAATTCAAAAGTGACTTTTAACTGATTTGTGATAGGAGTCAAACACCAATGACTTCTTTTCTTTTCCAGAATGACCACACATATTTCAAAAAGCAGTGTAATACACATATGGATTACATCAAAGTCCTGAAAACTATTTTTAAATCCTACCACATTTAAAAAGACAAATTCTAATAGTTTTGTTTTGAAGAAGTTCATGTTCTCCACAATTTTGCATATATTACTGCGACCCACTAGTATGTCAGTTGAAATCATAGATATTGTCATGGTCTTTGCAAATCTATTTTCAGCTCAAAAATTATATGAGAATCATTTTCCTTCAAAGCTAGAAAACTTTAATCACTGCACATTTTTTTCACACAGTAGTCTGAAAAGACATATAATCAGTATCTGGGAGTTGATAATAGTCACCATTTTCAGAACTTCCATCTACACTAAAAAAACAAGTCATAGATACACTGTTTGCCACTAGTTATTAGGAAGTAAGATTTCTTGTAAAGTTTCATACAGATGTAAACACATTTTGTGAATGAACATCCTGCTTGAAAGCTTAAAATTAAGGCTATTCCACTATTTTTGACCCCCTTTGACAGTGATGAGCCATTTCTGGTACATACCAAAAATCCTAAATTAACAACAAAAATTATCCTATATGTTGGTATCCTATATGTTGGTATATATGGTGATATGGACAGTAATTAAGTATTCAACATCTCTTGACAATACATCTGTATACATGCAAGACTGAGTCTTGAGTTAAGTTGAATTAAGTAACTTAACAATCTAAGATAGATTTTTATCATCCCATTATCACTTGATACTATTCTTCCACATGGAATTTTATTAATATTATAAAACATCCAACATTTGCTATTCTTTGGATTCCCGCCTTCTTCCTTTCCCTGAGAATATTGGCCATGCACTGCTGATTTAATTAACTGCTCAGTAATCTAAGACATGCATCTGTTTTTACAATAAATGTATTTCTCTGTACATTTTATTTAAATTTTGTCATATTCCCACCCTGATAGTGCCGTGATATTATGGAATGATTTTCTATGATAACTCTCTTTTGCATACATACTAGAGAAAACTCAGACAATTTATCAGAAGTCACATATTGAAAATGACAGTGTTATGGCTTTTCAAAGATTCATTAAAAAAAAACAAAAATTATATTTGACACTATGGGTAACTATTGACTTCTAGCCCAATAAAATCTAATTGATTAGATATTCATTCATGTTCATTATTTCCTTTTCAATTACATGTGTGCATGTGTGAAATTTCACTCACACAGTGACTTGTGTTAGTACTAGGAGGCAATTCCCCACAGGTTCTCAAATTTCTTCATGCCTTCTGAAATAAAGGCATTAATAGCTTTATTCTGAACTATCTTTTCATGATATGCTCGATTTGGGCTGAATTTTGACCCAGTTATTGGCTTCCTTGTTATCTGTCAACTTAATGTCTTGAAGGAATGAAATGTTCAATATGGCCTCCACTCCTAGGTCTGACACCTAAACTGATTTGCTGGAATACTTTAGGCTAGTCACACTCTGTCCAGTGGAATTTATTCACACATCTAGTTTGAGCCTCATGATAGCATGAACTTTTCACAACATCATGCTTTCAGGATAATAAGGCTTTTTACAATGTGGTGGTCTCCTCTTTCTATTCATCTAAAGCAAAAACCCAAAAGGTGAGAATGCAGTCTACAAGATTTAAATGATCTGTCTTTGGAGACTCAGCAGCTTGGAAGTCTACAACCTTCTATTGGTCAATCAATGGAAAAAATAATCTGGTTATAGAGAGTGGGGATTAGTCCTCACCTACTAATGTGAGGAAAAGCAAAAAATTTGAGCCACGTCTACAACATCCATACACATAGTCTTAAAACTTTAAAAAAATATTACAGTAATATTAAAATGTTTGTCATGTAGGTGTGGCATACCAAAGACTTCTTTTAAATATTACTAACATTTAGTCATTGATTTCCATAAATCCTATCCTTTGCTCCTTCAGTATAATCTTGGACTTTATACATCAGTTGAAATCCCTGATGCAATTTCCACATAAGTAAATGGATACTACAGAAAGGGCTGTGCTATATTAACACTTTTCCAGAGAGACTCCTAGAAAATAGCATCTCTGATGTTTTCAATGCAAATTTTCAATGTAATAATCCACACTGGTGCCAATAAAAGTCAACCATAGTGGAGTCAAACTTGGGAAGAAAACTGATGAAAGAGATAAAAATGCAAAGTTAAAGTTATCTTGCTGACTTTAGGACTTCAGCAAAGCATATAAGTGAAGCATGAAGGAAAAAGAGCCTCAAAATTTCACTCTATAGAAGGTAAAGGACATGAAAAGTTGAAGAGAAATAAGAATTAAAAAATTAAATTTAATTAAATATACAATGCAATGAATGAAAATATTTTTAAAAAATCGTGCACAAAAATTGTGTTGATACAATAAGTCTTACAAAGGGTAATTTGAAAGTTAAAACATAAAGTTACTGAATATAAAAAAATTACTTATAGAAAAATATGGAAATAACCCTTGTCTTACTTATGAGTATAACTTCTAAATTCTAATTTAAATTCTAGGTTTAATACACTATTAAAATGAAGATGGACAAGTAAAAACCCAAATGACCTCTTTCACTGGTTAAAAAGAAATAGGATTACAAAGATGGAACTCTTTCCTTTTTAAAAAATGTCTTATGTTTTCTTTCATTAAATATGTGTATGTATAGATATATGTGTGTATATACATATACATGCTAGTTAATATCCAAACCACACATAGGTATGAATGACAACTTTTCTTATGATGACAACTTTTGTTATTACTCTTAGAAACCTTAAATGACTGATACACACATATGTGTATATGTGGCAAATGTATCTGTATGTAGATAGCTACATGCTTATAATATAGCATCTATATTCAAGTGTAAAATACAATGACCATATATAATCATCCCAATAAATCTGATTAATATCTCTTATCACACATAATTTTGAATTTTTTTTTCATGGTGACAACTCTAAGATGTGCTCTCTCAGCAACTTTCAAATATATATCCAATATATATTTAAAGTGTATATATAAATATAAGACAAAAATCTATAGATAATTTATGTGGAGATAGGAATTTTATAGCTACATCATTTAGTTTATATTCAAAATTAATATAACTGTATGATTAATACACTTATATTATTAAGATTACAAATAGATACATAGTGAAAATCTAATCTCCCAGAGTAAACCAGAGATAATAGTTTCTTGTCTTTTCAGAAAGGTTCTGTTTGTATGCACATACCTGTATATATGTATAGTACATTAAACATATGTAGGTATGTTTTCCATATTAGCACAGATTATTATTTCTAATGGTTTATTTTTAGAATTCAGTTATTCTATAGCAATTTATTCTTTTTATGAAATACAAGTATAACTCATTTTCTTGTTTTAAATAATAGGAAATGTTTTGACCTATGTCAAAACTAAGACTTATAACTAGTTGTAAGAATACATCACATATTTTATGATCAGCAAATATGACTTTTCAAAAATTTTTCGTATTTTTAAATTTTTGTTGACATATTTAAAAATTATTACATACACTATTTCGTATTTTCTTCTATATGAGAGTTGTAAATATCACATTATATTTATACTGTTTGGTTCCTAGATCACCTTGGAGCCCTACTTTTAGAAACTATGACCTGCCATTTCTAAGCTTGGAAGACAAATTTATATAGTGACTTTAAAGTCACAGACAGAAATTCAATATATGAAAACCCAGTAAATAAACAGAATTCAGCCTAATACTCTTGAATTGTGACTAATAAGTATGAGCATTTAGCACCTTGTTTAAATTTTGTACTTCAATTACTTCTCTTTTTTCTTCCAGATATGCGATATACATCTCTATAGTTATCTAGATACCTTTGCTTTAATCAGAAAAACATATATATTAAACACATACACACACACACACACACATAGCAGAACAGCCTTCAAATCTAACACAATCCAAAATAGTTCTTGGTATCTTTTGCAAAGTCAGGTTTTTCAAGGAAATAAACTGGGGCAATATGCCTTTGGGAGTTGAATTCATAAAGAAATGAAATTGATATTTTTGGGCTCCCACCCCCTGAAACATTTCCTAGCCAATGTCAAAAGGTTCCTTTGGAATTGGAAAGTATCATAGAAGGAAGAGCATACCTGATAGAGTTTTAAGAGGTTGATAAGGGAAAGTATTGGGAAACTTAACTAAATACAGGAAGCCATACATATTCCCAAAGAGAATAGTTACAGTGGATACCATTCTCCCACATTTTTAAAAAAGTTTTTCAGCCCAATTCCCTGGAGACTATAAGTGCTTTAAGAGAAATAAAAACGAAATTTTATTAATTCATTCATCAATTTATCATGTTATGTTAGAATACTGGGAAAAAGAAATGCCAAATACTATTGTTGAGATTACAAATTGATACTTTAATTTTGGGAGGAAATATTGTAGTTAAACCTATCTAATCAAAATGAAAAGCAAATTTTCTAGAAGAATTCCAAGTATATGTGCTGGTAAAATTCCTGTATGTGCAAACAATTGAAAAATTTGCAAAGATGTTGATTGCCACATTTTCAAAATAATAATTTATATCCAGAAACATCCAAGGTCCATAAATATAGCAAATAATATTTAAGCATTTTCTGTTTATATTTACATATATGACAATGCAATAAGATGTTATATTCTAGTAAAGAGGAAATTGGTTTTAAAATTATATTCATGGACAATCCAAAATACATCAATAAAATGGTAAAAATCATAATTTATATAACCTCATACATTACCTCCCCACCCCTAATTTCATACATTTTTAAATGCATTTAAAAACATACATAAATGACATTCATCAACATCCATATATGTGTAAATCTTTGACTGTCTAGGGTTGGTTTTATGGTCCTTGGAAGTTAATGTAATGCCCTATTAAGAAAAACAGAGGAATGACAAACTGATTGGTGAAATACTCTGATTCTTCTCTTCTAGTAATCATAAACTTTGCTCTGTGACTTAGCAGATTCCTCCCCTGCCCCCACCAACATGAGTTGGAAGCCATTTTCCACCTTGATACCCTTATAACTTGTTTTGGATACAGAATGTGAAATAAATGAGAATATGTCAGTTACAAATTTAGACATCAAGAGGTTTTCATATGACCACTCTCTGAATTCTGTCAACAATAAGTGAATGAGTTCATACTGGCCATTAGCAGGTTGAAACAATGCATGCAAACTGAAATGAGCTTTGCCAGCTGAGGCCATCCTACAACCAGTAGCTTCTAGATATTTCCTTAACACAGAGATGCCACACTGAGCCTTATGACTACAATGTTGACCTATAGAATTATGATCCCCGTGGTTGTGATTCTTAAACCTAAAAGGTTTAGACTGATCCATTTTGGGACTTAATCAACTTAATCAAAAAACAATCAACTTAATCAAAAACTTAATCAACTTAATCAAAAAAGTACAAATACAAAAATTGATAGGAGTGGTACAGCTGAATGGAGCAGCCAAGGCTCCTTTTTGTGATGCAGTTGATAATAGGATGGCACCAACTGTCCTAGTGGGCAAGGTCTGAGAGAAAGAGCCTGCGAGAGAAAATGGGAAGCCCAAAAAAGGAGAGTGACTGGAGTGGGCTGGGTGGCCTTATTCCCCAGACAGTGAGCCGGTCATGGTGAAGAGCCATGGAGGAGAGTGGCCAGGAGGGAACCTGGGATGGTAGGCTGCCAGACAATGGCAGGCTGGGGGTCACTAGATACCACCAAAGGTGGACCTGATGAGAGTGACCAGCAGAGGCCGGAGAGGCCAGACATTGGAGAATGGCGGGTTGGCAGCGTGGTCAGGCATATAGAAGTGTGTAAGCTGATTCTATATCAGTCTTTGCTGGAAAAGTTTGAAGAAGCTTGGAGAAGCTGAGAAGTTTAGAAAGCTTGAGAGAAAAGAAGCAAAAGGAAAATTAGGAAAATTTAGAGCTTAAAATCTGGAATCTGTTTAATGCTGAAAGACTGGACTTTGTGGGAAGCCTGCCTCAGATCTGGAGGGATGTAAGGGAACCATCTTGAACATGTGTTTCTGGGACTTTGAACTAAACGATGAATTGGGTAAGATAATGACTTTTGGCTTCCCTTGTTAATAAATCTTGTTTAAATTGCATTGTGATACAGGTGGGAAGAACCTAGCGGCAGAAGCTAAATTTAAAAGCACCGCTTATTTTCATTTGGTGTGTTGGCTGGATGTTTCTTGCCCTGTTATCACATGATAATCAAAACATTTGGTTACATGTTATTTTTCTTTGTTTTGACCAATGTGCTCTCCATTAGAGCCCTGAAGCAGATCCCCAAGAATCTAAGAAAATTTGCAGAATGTAGGTAACATGAGTTCTTTAATTTTACTTTTCATTTTAATCTATCCAAGAATCATGATTCTTTGCAGCATACATTACTAATTTCTAAATAATATTAATAGGTATCTTAGGAACGTTATGGGGGAAAGTTGAAAGCTTTTAGTGATCAGAATTTACATGGAGTTAATCTATTTATTGATAGTTACATACATGAGAAGTGGGAATGGGCATCTCTTCCCTTCTTTAGTCTTATGGAAATAGCAAGAATAATGGCATTTTTAAATTATTTTTAATATCACTTCATGTTTTTTAAAACACATGCCAGGGTTTATTTCTTTAAAGCTTTAGAAAACAACAATCTGGAGGGCAAAGACTTTCTTGTGTGTTTAATTATCCATTATAACTAAATGCATTTGATCAAAACTCTGACACTAGAAAACTCATGGGATTCTTAACATGAATTTTAATTAAGACCTTCCTGACAGGTTTAAAAGTGTAAATGTCAGGAAAAAAAAATCTTCACCAATATCAAATTTATCAATTCAGGTCTTTAGACTCTTTAAGAGCCACACCTGTGATTCTGCTACCAGTTCAAACATTATTTGAAATTCTGTGATGATATCTAGGTGAATGGAAAATTTTAGAAGTTTATATTTCAAGTGACTCATTAAAATAACCTAACCTAAAAATTAGTAAAGCTACAGAAATATTAGTTGATTCAATTGATTCAAAATACAATTTGTAGAAGAGTTTATCATATAGTGAACTTTAACTGGATCCAAACCTAAGAGTACAACATGTACAAAATTATGCACTGAAAGAACTACTGTCAAACTTCATCAAAATCCATCAAATATACTACTGTAACACTAATTGTCTCTAATACTCTTATCTTTCAGATATTTTCTATCACTAAAAAATTAAAGCCCAGGGTTTCAAATTTTAAATTTTGCATAAATTAAAAATCTACTTAGAAATATATATATTTGGATTTTTTATATTCCCACAGCTCCATTCTCCTCTGATTCACTTGGTCAATTATCAATATGTTGTTCAGATAAATTACTCAATAACCACCTCTGTAACCATTTCATAATAAGATATCTTAATAAGATATCTCCATCCTTTTCTGCATTCTAATATCATGAAACACAGATTCTCTCATTGAATAATTAATACTTCTTAAGGACAAAATAAGTCTAGTAAATATCCTTTACCCACATACTTATGATTTTTTCCTCATGAAGACAACTTTTAAGATTTCCTATCAGCAATTTCCAAATGTCCAATAGGGTATTATTAAATATAGTCATGCTATAAATGTCAGTGAATTAAATAACTTACCTAGAAAAAAAATACAACTGATTTTGTGATTAGTTCCAATTGTTCAAAATAGATACATGATACTTGAAACCCTTCTATATTTCAGAAGAGAGAAGGTGATACTTTCTACCTGCAATATGGTGTAATTCAACTGTTATATTCAAGAGAATGTTTTCTGAGTTTACATAGCTTTGCTGCTAATCAGAAATCACCTTTATTTTTCTAATAGCACTGCTAAATATAAATAAGTTCAGGGATTTGAATAAAACATGTATATTAAAGAATTTCATGTAATTGTTAGAAAAAGGTTTCCATCAGTTGATAAAACAATATATAAATTATGACTTATTCATGACAGAATAACATTTGTGAAAATGAGTTAGTGCATATACCAACATAAATTTCAACGTTTTAATGTTGAGTAAAAAGCAAAACACTAAATTATGGGTATGTTATCTATAATTTTTTAAAAATTTTGAAATTCAAATAATATATTTTAGATATATCTATAGAAATAGCTAAGTTAATGGTGGCAGAAATTTTTAGGAACAAAGGAATATCAAATATTTTAAAAAGGAAAAGAATTATTTAACTTTTTCTGTAATATTCTTTTTATTAGTTGAAGCAAAAAATAATTACTAATATTCATTAATATTTAGAGGAAGTTTGTGAATGCTCTTATTTTCTGAATAGTTCAATATTTTACATGATATAAATTAAAATATAATACCTCACTACTCAAAAAATTAATATATAACTATACATTAAGAAAATGCACATTATCTCAAAGGCCAGATTCTTATGATTGTATTACTGATGCTATGACAGATGATTTCCCAAAGATCACAAAAGGAGTGGAAATAGACCTTGCATAACAAATATGAAGACCTGAGTCCTAGTCTAATGCTACATTTGTTAAATTAAGCTTATATACTAGATGTGTATTTTATATTATCTGTGTATAAATTTGCTTTTATCATCTTCACTGGAAACCTGGCAAAATAAAACTGGTTGAAAATTCCATCATAATGAAGAGTTTGGAGAAAGAAGCTGGTTGGTGTCAGAATGTAAATAAACAGAGTAAATGTAAAAAATCTTCAGATCCTTTGTATCAAATTTTCTATCAAAGAGAATGGATCACCTTAGAAAAGTAAACAAACATTGATGAGAAAAATATAAGCTGAAAATTAATCCATTGAGATGAGGTGATAAGAGACCTAGGTAAAATTAGCACAAAAGTCTTGTACAGCATGTGAAGAACACTCACAAATCAGACCATAACTGATATTGGTGGGATATTAATGGTATGTGTACATTGATAGAACAGTATGTAATATGTAATATATATCATGCCCAGTAAGGAAATTAACGTATGCACATGCATAAATACATATGTCTTTATAAAGGAGAGAATAAGATTAGAGAGTGGTGAAGTTATAGTCAACATTAATTAATATTTTATATTATTTCACTAATAATGATATTATTTCATTAATCCTTTAAATAGTGGATGAAAACTAGCATAGAAAAGTTTAGATCATCCAAGTTCACATAACTTTTGAGCAACAGAAATGGAAATATGATTCAAGCATAGGAACCTGTCTTCAGAGTCCAAGTTCATCTCAAAGTTTCTTTGCATTCAAGTACTTATAGAAATAAACATAAATGTGTTTTTATTCATGTGTGCGTAATTAAAGCTTAGTTTGTTGAAAAATCTTAAATACAATGACATCCCAGTAGCATCAAGCATTTAAAACTTGTTTAAGTAGTATTCTCCAATAAAGAGAAATAAAATTCCTGTGGAATCATTTGATTCCAGGTTCAGGGAAGGAAAAATACAATTTTTGTCTGAGCATCTGTAGTTTCAAAACATGAAGGCATGCTTAAAGGAATAACCTGTGCAGAGGGGACACATGAAAAGGACTTGGAAGCCTACATCATAGCTCCAGTGGCAAATCTCAGCACTAATACTATTATGAGATTAGGACTCCATGCATCCAGCCATCCAGCCATCCAGCCATCCATTTTTAACCAGGCCCACCACCAAAGTTTTATTAGAGGTCAGTTTGCAAGGGAACAAGCAACAGAAAGGAGAATTCAGCCAGGTTTTGAGGGAGGCAAGGAGATTTTTTTTTTCATCTTAGTAAGAGATTTTAATTATTTTGGGTGGGTATCTTTCTTTTATTTATTCATTCTGCTGTTTACATATTTATGTGTGTATATATTTTATATATATATATATATCATTGTACATCATTGTAGTCCTCAGGGTTTAGACATCTAAGTGATGCAAATTTAGTAATGAATAAATAATGTAGAGGAGCCACTCTTCCTCATGAAATAAATACAATTAAGAAAATTTAAAAAATCTTTGATACTTTACAGCAATAATTATTGCTAATAATTATTGGTAGCAAGATATTGTGCTGAAATTATGTGAACCTCTGAGTTCACATAGGGTGTCAGGTATTTGTATAGTGTAAGAATATCTTACCTGAAATGTTTATCAATAAGGAACACACAAATGGGAATGTTACAGTATATAAACCTGGCATATACCACATAGATCAGATGATCAAAGTAAACATTGCCAACTATGAGATCTAATATTTTATCCCTGAAATGATACAGAAAAGAACACATTATTCTGTGATTTTTTTTTCACTTAATACAATAGAAACTTACCCCTTCCACGGATTTTTTAATTTAATTTTTCATCTTTCCAATTCCTATAGTTAGATTACTTGTTTGCAATTTTTCTTATTTATTGGTGTGGAATTTCATTGCTATATGCTTCTTAGTACTGCTTTTACTGCATTCCATATGATCTGGAGCTTGTCCTTTCAAGTAACTTTTTATTCCTCTATTGATTTCTTCATTGATTCAAGAGTTATTCAAAAGCACTTTATTTCATTTCCACATTTGAACCTTTTCTGGGTTTCTTTATGTTGGTTAGTAACTTTATAACAGTGTGATCAGAAAAGTTGCTTGATATATTTTCCATCTGTACTTATTTTGAGATATATCTTATGTCCCAGCATATGATTCTTCAGTGGTATTCTTACCAAATATATAATTTCAATCTAATCATATGAACACAGAGATAAGCTCAAAAATGATGCATCTGCTCTAGAAAAAAGACAACAGTAGAGAATAGTAATGACTTAATAAATGTGAGTCACTTCTATCTGGACCCAGAAAACCAAAGTTGTGGACAACTAACTTGATTAGCTCTGCATATAAATGGGTCACTAAACTTAGCTGTCCAGCATTCTACTGGAACAGGAAGAAAATAAGCACTCTCTTATTTCCTCCTTTTATAATATACTGAGTAAAATATAACAAATTTTTTTCAGGTAAAGAAGTGCTTTCTTTATCCACTTTCTTAAAAGTATCCTTTATAAGTTTACACAGTTTCATCAAAAGCAAAACAAAAACTATAGGGTTACTGATTGCTTGCAATCTTTACATGTCTCAGAGGCAGATAGAGAAGTCACTAACCATTAGAGGAAAACTAGTTTCCTTTCCTCCTGACTTCAGAAGGATAACTAAAAGTTACCTTCAATTGAACATTCACTTTCAACATCAAGCTTCAGTGAGAGAATCTGAAACTAGATTTGGATATATTTAATTAGAGCTATGTTCTTTCAAGGACTTTAGATCCTACTGGCAAAGATCTAATAAAATAGTGTTAGACTGAAGTGTTTGGGTATTTTAAGCTCAGTTAATTGCCAGCTCAATTAATAAGGCTTTCCCAGTCCCTTGAGACAGAATCAATAATTCCTTTATCTTCTGAGTTCATCAAAACTATAAAATTTGTATAGAATTTATTGTTATACTTCGTCCCAACTCTTTGCAGCTATGCCTAATTTCATCTGTTAGAATTTACTCTCAGGTGAGAACATTCTTATTTAACTAAACCATCCCTATACTTTGCCTAATGCTTTTATAAATTGGGGAAAAGTTAAAGGTTTATTGAATAAAATAGATTATGTTACCAGTTTTATTATCCTTTCTGGCAAGATAATTGTTATCTCTATTCCATGCCTATATTCTTATATTATAACAAATCTATATCATTTTCTAGTTATCTAGTTGTAAATATAGAGATGCAGATATAGAAATAGGTATATTCTATTGAGCATAGTATAACTAACTGAGTTAGTTACTATTCCATACATTTTTCTTGTGTCTCAGCAGATGTCCCATTTCTGTACATGTTAAAGAGGTACACAATAGTGTCATAGTAAGTCTTTATACAAAATGATAGTTTTAGGGACATTTTCAAATGATCAGCGAAAATTCATCTATTTAATCACAGATCAACTGGGTCTTTTGATAATCAAAGAATAAAATATTTAATAGAATGTGAGTTTGGAAAGGGAAGACTTTTTATTTTGTTTGCCAATGTGTTCTTGGACTAGAATTAAAAAGGAATCTCGATAATAACTTGTGAAATGAAGGAAAGTATAAATGTTAATAAATACAAATCAGAAAATGTTTTTCATCATTTTATTTTATTCTCTAGTTAGAACTATATATTGCATGTATGAATTCCTAGCCATAAGGGTTTTCCTTGGATGTTTCTACAACTTTCAGAAGATATTCCGTGTGATAATACCCCAACATTAATTAGGGCAGAAAAAAATGGCTCATCTACCGAGAGATTCAGATCACTGCTTTTCTATTTAAAGCTAATAAGCACCTCCTTTTTATGGACAAAATGAGTTATTGAATGTGATGACATGCAGTTATAATTTGTTTTTTTCTTTGGGGATACTAGAAGTTTTTCTGTCTTCTAAACTAAGATGTCATGATATTCTTTATGGAAAATATCTAAAGATATTGTTTATAAAACTAAAAATAGCCTTCCCATTTTCTCATCTTTTGCATCAGATTTCTCTTAAGAACAAGTATTTCTTGCTATATAGTAGTCAGGGTTTGTATATCTTTAAATTCACAGATGAAGTAGACATTTCATATGTGAAATGGTCAAAAATGTCCAGTGATTCTGCTCAAATGGACTAAGAAAAACAAGTTCACATCGTCTTTCTTCACCAACATCAAAATAAGAACATAAATCAATAGAGATATGCCAAACAGAATAAATACTTTTAAAATGCTACACCATTTAGGAGTTTAGGAAGATGGCAGCAGAGTGAAGACTAATAACTCAACATAACCAGGCTTACCTCCTCTATATCATCACAACTACATTGCAGCAGGACAAAGTCAATAGCTACTGAAAACAAACAGATAACTATAACAAATAGCAGGAACCATAGTACAGCAGAAAGGGATAGGAAAAACCTCATGTAAAATGTATTTACAATAATAACAGGGCAAGGCTACTCATGAGAGAAAGGAGAGGCTAAAATCTGAACCACCTTACAATTGTTGAC
Source organism: Uropsilus gracilis (assembly GCA_004024945.1). Lineage (NCBI taxonomy): Eukaryota > Metazoa > Chordata > Mammalia > Eulipotyphla > Talpidae > Uropsilus > Uropsilus gracilis. The sequence continues at coordinate 59,273 of PVHY01007041.1, forward strand.
TTGGAGACACATAATCACACTGGGAACTTTGGAGTTTTGAAAATTATATAATTTCAGCATAATCTGAAATTATACTGGTGATGACAGTGCACAGAGTGGCAGAAACTCTGAATATAAAACAGATGTATTCCAAACCAGTGGGGAGATCCATGTCAGATTATCTGTGTCTCCTTACAGGAAATGTTATTACTTACAACTTGAGACTGGGGTATACAAAAACACCTGCCATCCTTCCACCCAAGACCAAAAATAAGACAACTGATCATTTCCATTAACCAGGTTAAAGTGCTTGTTAAAAATAGGAGTAAATACCCTAGCACAAAATGTTTTTATGCCCTAGGCACTACACTGATAAGAAAAGAGAATAGTTCCTTCTAGGGAACCAGTCCAATTACAGTCTGCACCCAGCATGTACCTAGTGCTGAAACATACTTGAGGCTGAAGTTGATATAAGACTATATGAGACACTTAGATCAAGGACCTGGCCTAGAAGAGCTATTGTGGATTCCACCACACAAAGCTGGTATCCACAGCAGAACAGGGAGCTTGAATCTCTGATGACCAGAGGTGAGTCTTCATGTCCAACTGGTTGCTTTCTACTAATTATCCCTTGCTATTATCCTTGCTACAGTACTTCAGTGGGTGCAAAAGCAGAAGCCCAAAAATCTATCCTTATAACCCGTAAAATCCAAAAGTGAAGAGACAGAAAAACATACCACAAATGCTAGAGCAACAAACATACCCAGGAGAGAAGTCTTAATCCAGCAGAATTACAGAATATGTCTGAAGAGGATTTCAAGTTCAAAATCATTATAATGCTTACAAAACATAAATAAAACAATGAATGATGTACAACAGAAACATCAAAAAGACAGAAAATAAGTAATGGCTTCAACTGAGAATAATAGGTTTAAAAATACTACAACCATATTCAAAAAAAAGTATAAAGTATCCACAGTAGATAAGCACAAAGGAGAGAATTAATATGTTCAAAAGACAATGCAGAATAGACAGAAATAGAACAATTAAGAGGAAAATGTAATGAAAATAGTGTAAGAATCTTTTGGGATAATCTAAGGAAAAATAGCATCTTCATCATGTGTGACTCATAATAAGAGAAAGAAAAAGTTATATAAAAATAAGTAAACATAATTTACAAGAAGCATTTCAACCTGGGAAATGAACAAGACATCATGTTGCAAAAGGTCCAAAGAGTTCCAATCAAAATAATAGAGAGAATCCAAGACATAGAAAGAAAAAAAAACAAAAAACTGTTGAATGCCAATGAAAAGGAACAGGATATTAAAACATCAAGTGAAAAAGGGTCATCTAATGGGGAATTCCAATTAAACTGTCAGTAGACTTTTCAGTAGAATCAAGAAAAAATGACAAGAGATATTTAACATACTTAAAGAAAATATGTTCAGTCTAGAATGCTCTACCTTGCAAAATTAATATCCAAGGCTAAAAAAGGGAAGAAACTCCTCTGAAAAGCAAATATTGCTTTAGTTGCATACTAAAGAAGTATTAAAAGGGTTACAATAAAGCAATAGAATAACAAATGGAAAGATAATAGATTCACATATATTATATGTATACATAACATTCAGGAGATGTGACCCATCAGACTGAGCTTTAACAGGAATAAACAAGGAATAAAAAATTTTAAAAAGAGAAAAAAGGAATAAACAAAAAAGGTCACACAAATAGTGTCCATAATACACCAATTTTAACAGAGCCTCTTCACATAAAATGCTGCCATTTAGAAATCATTTTGTGCCAAGCAAATAGAATGTAAAAAAGGAAGCTTGGTTGGGGATCGTTGTATATCAGGAAAGACCTGTTATCAAAAGACTATAGCTCTGACCATTATTTGTGGTTGAATGTTGACCAGGAGTGAGCCTCCCTCTTTTTAATTTCATTTTACTTATCTATAATGTGAGAGGGTTGTATCCTCTCTTCTCTGAAACCAGCAACTAATGCTAAAGATTATATTTATCAACAATTTTCAGTAGGGACTTCTTATTATGACTTGCTTTATAGATTAAAGTATATAGTACATGTCATTTTCACTCTGTAGCAAATATCTGACATAGCATATATAACTCCTATGTTGTGGTCAGTTTTATTATTCCACACCAAAGTATAAATTTTCAAGTATTTGCTTTTCCTAATATTTTTTGTAAATATTATAAAATGTGCTTAATGTACAAAATGTAAATATGTACTTAAAATGATTTATGTAAGCAGATTTGCATATAACTGTTAGTATAGGTTTTTTAATTTTTAGACAAAAACTAGATAAGCTTAGTGTTACACTCTTTCAATAAAGAAACCAAAATTCTGAGAAAATAAACAATTTAATCTGCACAGTGTCAGCAATGGAATCCTATGAATCCTAGAATTCTTTTCTATTATAATTAACTACTGTTGTTTGATCTTCAACAATTCTTTTCCCTGAAATGAGAAACTCTCATAGTTAAACCAGTTCAGTTATTCCCCGTTCCACAAACTTTGGGTTTGAAGAGCAGGAAATGAGGATTGTGGTAATACTTACATTTGTCTCCTGGTTCATCAGCAGCTTCCTACTTTTGACAATTTCAACCCCCAAAGTTCACAGAGATGTACAGCAATCAGTGACAACATTAATTGGGATTTAAGCCAACTATTTTTGTTTTTCTTCATGAATATCTTGACACTTAGGATTTTTCTTTAAAGCATGAGTAAAACATATCTCTTTGAGTAAAGAAGGACAAATTTATCTGGTATAAAGGAAACAAAACGATAGGTTAGTTGATCTATATTTAAATTACTGTCTATGGATAAATCTGTTATTTTAACTCAATATCTTTATCTGTAAAAAATACTTTGTATTGTATTTTGTTTTTCCTGTACACTATTTTTCAAATTTGTATTAAGGTTTGTACATAAATTTTTGACAAGCTGGTGCACGTACAGTAAACAAGAGTGAGGGGAGGTCTTAAAATTTAGAAAATACTATGTTATTTTCTAGTAATAAAAATGAACCCTGAGATAAATGGGTTCCATAGTAAAACCTTCACAGGGTCTGCAATATGTTAATATGACTTAAGAACATCAGCGAGAGGATTCCATATACAGCAGTTCTTAAATATTTTCACCACAAAATGCTTAGTGCCCTTGCATTTGAAAAAACTGCACTGGATAGAGCTAGAAGGAATCATGCTAGCATAAATAAGCCAGAAAGAAAAAGAGAAATACTGGATGGTCTCACTCATATGTGGGATTTATGGAAAACAAACAAAAGGACAAGAAGAAAAAAACTAACACATTTACAGCACAACTAAAGCATAAAGGAGAGAGAAGGAGGGATGAGCACAAGAGATTAAGATGATGACTCACCAGTGACATGGTGGTGGGAGAACCTTAGGGTATACAATGATATAAAATATGTGTGTGTGTGTGTGTGTGTGTGTGTAATCAATACAAAAAGAAAAAGAAAAAAAATTTAAAGAGAAAAAAGGTGCACTGTAGCTTACTGTCTTTCTGTAATTGATTCAGTTTGTAAGACCAATGCACTATAAAAACATTCATGAGACATATAATATTTAAGCAAACTCTTATGGTTTAAATATAAAATCTCTGTTGCAAAGTATGATTCTTTTATCTGTCTTCTCATGCTCTGTTGTGTCTCATGGGAAGACATGCACTTTTAGATAATCGTACTTTACAGTTATTGAGCATAATTGCAGGATGATGTTTTTTGAAGAAACAACAAAGATGACAATTACAGTATGAAAAATAAAATGAAACTCACTCTATGAGAAGAAAAACATATATTAAATGTAAGAAAAAGTAATTTTCAATATCACTCATAAACACTTTAAATATTAGTAGTTAAAATGACTTTCAAGTTTACTTTTAAGAAGGTTTGTCATTAATCACAGAAATTATAAATTGGGTTTGGAAATGAAATCTATTAATCTAGCACTATAGCAGAGATATTTACACCAGGATTAACATATTAGAACTTATTCTACCTCATTGTCACTGTGTAATTTATAACACCATTCTTATTGGAAAAAAAAAATGAAAGGGTAGAATTTATCAGTGCAGATTGCTGATTTTATCATCCTCTGACTCATCATGTCTAAAATGGCTATGTCTCTTGAGCAAAGATATTTATCTAAACAAATTTATCTAGGAATATAATATATAAATTGATCATTCTAGCTTAGGGATGATAAACTTCCTTAAGAACATGTGCTGAGTGATTGTGATTTTGTGTAATAATTTTTATCATGAAACTGTTCTTATACTTTATATTGGCAACAATTCATCACCAAAACCATGTTTCCAAATCTGCTAGATTGATAGCTTCGAGTTAATATTCTTGAAGAATTTTAAAAACCAATCTTTCATTCTTAAATTAGGAGGGTAAAATCTTTTCTAAAGGTCAAGATGCTCTTTATAAAGAAGATAGAAGCTTATATCAATTTTACAGCATGGCATATAGCTATAGTCATTATTTTTTAAAGTAAACGCTTTAGTTCACAAGTTTGACTTCATGTTATCAGAATGGCTATACTGTATACATTTGTGTGGGGGGAAGGAGAGATAAAAGGTATTTTAATGAACTCCATCTTTAAAGACATAAATTCATTTTTACTGTGAAGGTATATTTTATCCTAATTGCTAGGTAATGTTTTCTTTTTTTCTGAATGCTGTATCACATATAGAATTTTAGTAAATTACTGTCTTTATAAAAATGCAGTGTTCTCAATCTTGTGAAAAAGAATAACACGTATAGATATATGTAATGTGTATAGCAAGAACAGTGCTGAGAAAAAGGATATATGATGGGAGAAGAGGAAGAGACATCCATAGATCAGGAATTATTTATTTTCTGAGGGAATAAAAAAAGCCCATCACAATTATGCAGTTATCAAAGTTCTATCTTTCTGATAACATAATCCATATAACATCTGTAGAGCAGACATTCAGGTGTCATGAATAAAGGTCAGGAATAAAGGAAAAAGTTCAAGGGGTCAGAAAAGTTACCAGGTCTGTTACCTCAACATGTTTGTCCATGTCACAGGCCAGGGCAAAGGTGACAGGAAATAGGAACAATTCTACTGTTTAAATATTATTATATCTCAAATCCAAAATTTAATATTTCTTTAATACAGCTGGTTGGAAAATGTGACACAGAAAATTTATGTATAATCTTCTTTAATCAGAATTGGTTCAGTGTTTGGATAGGTCTGAATCTGAAGGGAACGACAGTGGAAAGGCAAAATAATAACAATAGTAATCGTAGATAACCTAGAATAAATATTAAAGATAATGGATTAAGGTTTATCAACATGTTGAGAAGATGAAAGATATTTCAAAGTGAGTGAAAAATGGATTAAATGATTCCCAGACATTTTGCCAACAATTATAAAATTAAAACTTTTACTTGGGTACTTCATATGTAGAGTTGGAAATGTTCACGTGGTATGATTTATCCTATTGCATGTTCTTATCCTATAAAAATATTCCCATTACAGTAATAGAACATACATACCACTTTAATGATAAATAATCATTTTAACAATACAGAATCTGAGATTGAAAGAGACTGAGTGGGACTTGGGTTTGAATTGTGTGTTAGTTACTTATTGCATCATAACAGATTATCCTAGAATTTAGTAGATTAAAAAAAAAACTATCTTGCACTAAAAATATCTTGAACAAAAAAGTCAAGAATGACTTATCTAGATGTTTCTGCCTATGGTCTCTCAAGAAAGTGAGACCTGCAATAAAGGTGTTATCTGGGACTGCACTCAATGCAGGGCTTCTTTAAAGAAGGAATGCATGTGCTCATACATATGCTGGCAGGTCTCAGAAGCTTTGCTTACAAACTTAGTCACGGGACTCAAAGTATGGCAACTGCTTCTTTCGAATCAAGTAACCCAGGAGAGAGAGACAGAGACAGAGAGAGATAACACCATAACAAAAGTCAGTTTTTTGACCCTAATTTTAGAAGCAACAATTCCCCCATCTACTATTGTTTATAAGCCAGTTGATACATTCAGTGAACCCTCAAGAAGTAAGGATTATTGGGAGCCATTTTAGAGGATGCCTATCATAGCATATATTACCTCAGGGATATACTCTTAACTAAAACAATATTACCTTGTTCTTAATTTTTAAACTTTTAGGTCTCATGCTTGAATTTTTTCTAGCAACATAGTCATAGATTTATAATATCACAAGTCAGGAAGTATAGATATTTCCTCTATTTTACTTAGTTGATAACTGTCCTTTAGAAAAGATGAACAACTCGGCAAAAGGCAGCAAGTTCAATCTTTCTGAAGCATATATATTTTTTAGGGTAGCAGCTCCCTGCTATTAAGATAAGAAATAAAATGAAACTGAGCTTTCAACCTTGTCTGTGAGGCAAGCTTTTTTCCTCTGATACTTTCTTTGTGAAATGTAGACACAAGAGTAAAATCAATGCTTCTTCTGTAACAAAGCCTAAATGAACATGTAGTATCTACATTCAGAAACCTCAATGCATATATTTTTAATTTTTATTTTATGTAATACAATAAATATGAATTTAGGATGTTACATTACAATATTCTGTTTTATTTCTGTATGTTTGGTTTAGTTGTATTTTGTGAGCAGCTAGTTTTACATATATCCTGATTTATTAATGTGCAACTAATTGGTTTCCTACCTGGTACAGAAAGGAAGGAAAAATCAATTGCATAAAGCTTGTAAAATTTTAATAATTTCTTTTTCAAAATAGTAAAGAAAACTCAATTTCATAAATATTTAAATTCTACTTTCTTTTAAAAAGTATTGGCTTTAAGTTATAAAATTCAAACAGACTCTGTCTTAATTCTTATTTGATTTACCAAAGATTTAGGTCTTCTTCAGAGGAACAATTAGTTTCATTTAGTCACTCTTTCACCTTGAACAAGAATCCTAGAGCATTATATAATATAAAAACTAAAATGTGAATCAATTTTAGTAATAATCTAGAAAAGACTTGGTAGTACAAAACCAATAGGACTCATTACGAAAATATATCAAAACTGATTCCATTTCCAGTCAAATTTAATTTTTAATGAAAATATATAAAAGTTGTTCTAAAGGCAAATAATAGTGTAGAATTTATAACAAAGTGCAGCTATTTCTACTTGTCTCTACCCAACCCATCAATGCTATTTCCCAGCAACAGTCCTTAATGCACCTTTCATTGTTTCCTCAGGAAATTAAGGTTCTTCTACTGCTGTTTTTTCAATTCTCAATTTTATACATTCATTTTTCTTAAATGGAGGTGAAAATTTGTCCCTATTACAGAGAGGCAATCACATCGAGCTCAAGATTCACACAGATAGCACTTCAAGTATCCTAATCTAGTTACACATAAGAATTGGGTAAATCAAGGTTTACTTTATTTCAAACAGGTATAGTATGATTACTTTTATACATCTTCTTACTTCTCCTAAAGATAGGAATTACCTTATTACTTTAATTTCCTGTCCCATATATGCAAATGCATTTACAGATGGTTTCTGGTCTGGGTTGAGTTACATGTATGAATATTACATCATATTCTGATACATGCAAGAAGATACACAGATTTTGTCACTTGAGACTCATTTCTTCACACAGTATCACTCAGGAGTTGCTTTATTCAGAAGAAATTTTCATTGAAACTGCCCCAACTTTCAGGTTGTTAAGTCACAAGCCACATGTTCAAATGTGCTATATCTGTGATATTGCACAAATGTATGTCCTCAAAGTGCAGAAATACAGAATAATTCTATTTTTGCAACATTTTCATTAAGAAAAAAATGTGTGATGCATTTATAATCATGAATCCTATATGAACCAGTGTGGAACGTGGAAGCAGGTAGAGAGATGGAATTTCAGATAAGAGGAACACCTCCTTTCTCTCTAGCCCCCTCTGGCACACTAAGAGGGTGGGTAACAGCACATCTCTCACTTGTAACCCAGCTTTCTAACCTCTTTGGAATGTCCCATGAGACATATGACCTAATAGTAATGACTGTTGTCCCCAAGGGTAAATTTTCCTGTTATCATGTATCCCCGCATCCTGCCTGCTGCATGTCACCTATGCTTTGCTACTTCTTCATTACATCATTGTAACATTTCCTTGCTGGAGTATATTAAGGGTATCACAACTTTATTAAAGTGGGACCTGGACATGTTTCCCAGGATCCCTGTTCTGTAGGCTAGTCTCACAGATCACTAGCAATCTCTACTGTCTCAACTTCTTCATTTCACATGTGACCCCTAACAAACCAGTAGTTTCTGATTGTCTTTTTTTTAAGGTCTTTTGTGAGAGCTAAATTGTCTGTTTATAAATTACACACATATCAGTCTATTTTTCTACCAACTCCTTCAAATCTCTGTAACATTTGCACTCTTGATTTCCTTCCTTACTTAGGTTCTTCTGATTGTGATAAACTCCTGGATCTGAAGCTTGATGTCATCAAGTCAGTCAAGTTGACACAATGGTGGGAGGAAATTACTGTAAGTCATTTTTATGCAGGCAAAATTTTAACTATAAATGGAAATGACAGTCTTATAAATATATTTGATTAAACACAAAAACTGTTTCTACCAGTTTCATCTTTGCTGCAAAGTTGCCAAAATGCCTGCATTCACTGTATGTGCACACCTGTACCAGGAAGTTTGACTGCTGTAACCATTTGATACCATCAACAATTTATTGCCACAGCAAGGTACCTGTGCAAGAGAGGGTTAGTGAATTTGAAGCTTCATTCACTTCACAATACATCTATGTAAGCCCCGCTCCTTTCTACTAAATATATACACCAGTGATCTGGAGAAAGGGGCTGGATGTATGAACAGATTTTCTAAGTCTAAGATGCCCATGTCCACCTTTGTATTTGTTTGTTAGATAAAGAATTCTAGACTGAAATTGAATTTCTCTCAGAATTTAAAATACATTAAAGTTCATTGTTATTCTAAATCCAGTACTTTCTATGTAACTTGTTTTATATACATTTCTTTCTAGGGAATTTTAAGACTTGTTATAGATTGAATTATATCCTAACAGATTTCATATGTGAACTCCTTACCCCAATTTTCTCAGAATATGAACTTCTTTGTAAATTAGGTCACTAAGATAAAGTCAGTATGACTGACTCTGATCAGTTATTATTAGTGTAGTTATTATGAAGGAAGGGAAGACACCGAAATAAGGTTACATAGAAGGGAGAGGGTTGAAGACAGGAAAGGTAGTCATCCCCTCACTAAGAAGAGAGGCCTGGAACACATCCTGTCTACTCAGCACTCCAAAGAAACCAGCTCTCTTTAACATCCTAATCATTCTTCTAGTCTCCAAACGGTGTACAGTAAGTTGTTTATATCACTCAGTCCATTACACTTTGTTAAATCAGTTCTAGAAATCAAATTCAGGACCTTCTCTTTGTTTCCATTCTTCTATAATTTGATCTTTGATGTGCTTTTGCTTTCTTCTGGGTTCCTTTTTCATATGAATACATTGCCCTTTGGTTCTGGCATACTTTTTCTCTTTATACTTTTTCTATGGTTTACCTTCCGTTTTCTGCTTCCTGGAATTAATAGTGATAATTAAATTGAATTTCTTAATGTAATACTTTCATGTTATCACTTTGATTTTTTGTCTTTATCTTTTTTCCCACTTACTAAATGATTTCTCAATTTTAGCCCTTATCTTAACCATTCTTTGAATATATTTATACCATGTTAGTTTTGGTAGCCAAGTTCTCATTTTTTTGCTTTACTTGGGGTTCTTTTTTTTCCCTGTCATCCTGTGTTTATTGCATTTGCCTGTTTCTTCTTTTTAAATTTCTGTCTACAATTCAAAGGACTGTGGAAGTTTGGACTAGATTCATTTGGCAGGTCTAGTTGTACTTGCCTTCATTCACTCATATACCTGTGATCAGCTATGCAGTAGCTTAACGCTTACTCTCTAGTTCACATGTTCTTTCATCTCCCAAAAGGAGAGTTGCAAAAAATGTGAGACTGGACAAAATTTCTCCCTTCAAATTTGTTTTCAATTTCAGTAGTCACACTTCCATCCCTACTACTGTACCAAAAATTCTCTAGTCCCCATCACCAATTTTTGACTTCATGGTGCTAAGGAAAGTAAAATCTTCCTCTTGGTCTACCAGTGGCTGCTCAAATTTTTCTACTTAATGACTTTTGTTTTGTTTTTCATCATCTTTCCCGGACTTGTCTTTTCCTAATACATCTCATGGGGTCCTTTTAAGTCTCCTTTACTTTTTACTGCTACCACATCCCTAAATATTGATGCGCAATTAGTTTCAGTTCTTAGAATCCTTATCTTGTTTGCTTTTATTATTTACAACAAGTTCCTCTGTCATCCATGTGCAGTAAAACCTGATAAAAGGGTAACCACTAATTATTTCTCCAACCCAGGCTCTCTCCTGGTACCCAGACTCTCACATCCAACTATCTGCCCAACAGGTCAACTTGAACATCTAAGAGGAATCTCAGACTTATATTTCCGAAATGGAGTTCCTTACTATCTCATCACATAAACTCATTCCTCCAACTCTCTTCTCCACTTTCTAAAAGATAACATCATTTTTTCACTTCTCAAAGTAATATCAAATGACAAGCAGTCTGTCTCAAGATTTGCAGGGGAGGGGAGCCACTGTAAGTTGTGATGATTGCTTCTACAGAGGTTTTGTTGCTGTTGGCTTGTTTTTCAATTTTCCTTACAAAAGTTATGTCTCAGCTATCTTCAGCAAGATTTTTCCTAAGGAAAGGCCTGAAGCTGCCTCAAGATAATA
>PVHY01007042.1:7859-70183 GCA_004024945.1 Uropsilus gracilis
TCTTTCTTTCTTTCTTTCTTTCTTTCTTTCTTTCTTTCTTTCTTTCTTTCTTTCTTTCTTTCTTTCTTTCTTTCTTTCTTTCTTTCTTTCTTTCTTTCTTTCTTTCTTTCTTTCTTTCTTTCTTTCTTTCTTTCTTTCTTTCTTTCTTTCTTTCTTTCTTTCTTTCTTTCTTTCTTTCTTTCTTTCTTTTTCCCTCATGGTGTCTCTAGTAATATAAAATACACTTTCCACTCTGTCATTTCCTGAAAATCCCTTTCATTTTTTTCTCCACTGGATGGTTTAACCTGTTGATTCATATCCTCTGCTCTTTTTGATATTATTATTATCTTTACACCAACTCTAGCCTCAACTCTACATAATATTTCATCTTCTTCAGACTAGAATCTATTTTAATAGAAATTTATGTTCTCTAGAGAATCCAGCTGGTATCAGATATACTTATAGATTGCCAGGCATAAGAGAGGCTGTCTATCTTTTGTCCAGTACTTGTGAGGATGGGACAGAGTTCTAAAAGTTTTTTTCTGGATTTTTAGCCCTTCCCTCTAACTGTGGACCTTGAATGGAGGAGTTTTAGGGAATGTTGGGCATGGAAACCAAATTAAACGATATATCCCATAGGGATAGACTTCTTTCTGTGTTAGGAAGTCTGTCTTATTAAGGCTGCAATTATCTACTTCTCTGAAGTCCAGTAGACCAAGGATATCAGTTTAGGTAGCTAGTCAAGATTTGCACTTCTCAGACATTCTGAAAGAATAATCTTTCTTCAAGTTTAATTAAAATTGGCTATGTTGACAATGACCTACTAACTGATATGACTTAAAAATAATTAATGCTTGGTAGATGAAAAATAAAGAATAAGCAAAGAGGTACATCATATTAGGGGATAGTGTCTGGTAATCTTCAATAGTATTGAAGACTATATCTCAATCTGATTATTGTCTGCTGAGGTACCATCACCCTGCCCAATAGTTTTGGACCCTAGCCATGCACCTGAAGCTGCTATTTTGACTAGTCTATTGTGTCATAATACTTGGATTTAACGGAAGCCAGCTATCAGCTTTAAGTTACTTTGTCTTTAACTCATCAGGGTGTAAATGGGCTTCAAGGTAATTTTTAATCTATATGCAAATTAGCTATTTCTATAAAGTTGTAGTTTGAATTTGAATATTGCAGAAAAGAAGAGTGGATGCAAGCATTATTTTGAAAATAATGTCAAAAAGAGATTGTACAGTGATACACAACAGTCAATGTATTTGAATATAGGTTATATTAAGATGAAATATTCTATAGGTTATATTCAATGAAATTATTGTCACTGAAAATTTTCTGGGTCTAATGGAGTAATATATAGAGCAGAGAATGAAAACAGAATTTTATTGTACATTGTTAAACGATGTTAAAGGTCACAATTTTCTTTTCAGGAAATTTCTTTTGGCAGAATTTATATGAAACTTGATTGCTGTTTTTTTTAAATTCATTTTTACTTATAGTATAAAGTGACATAAATTCAAAGTGATTAAAGACTCTTTTTTATTGTTACAAAAGTAACGTGTTTTATGAGGGAAACTACATAAACATGAATTCCAATTCTACATAGGTATCTAGATTTATAAGAAAATATGCTTGCTAGCTTATGAAGCTATCTGGAATGTAACTTGCTCAAAGTTGTGAAGCTTAATTTTCCCCAGTTTTAGTCAGAATCAAAGCTACATTAATATTTCATCTCCTAAGTCATCTAATCAATTATTTCTTTTTAAAGGAACAATGTAACACAAGGAAATGTTCTGAAGGATATTAATAAAAATTATAGGCATCAAAATTTATTCTAAAGTTTTCATTTCCAAAAGTAGTTGTTAACCATAGGAATAGAATAGAAAGCATGGGAAGATCCATGTGTTATTATGGGTACCATTTTCTATTCTCTAACATATCATTATGAAATTTTGTTAGGACTTTATTCTAACAGTATAATTAAGTGGTAGCTAGTAGAAAATAGGCCACATTACTTTAACTCTTTTAGTCACAATTGACTTTGCCTCAACGTGATTTGAATTTATTTCCAGAGGAGAATAAAATACTTGCTTATGACTTGAGTTGTTGTCATTAGGATTGACCTGGATCTAACAAGAAAATCCTTGTTAAAATCTGTGCTAAACACCCTTAAGAAAAAAAGAACTATACCTATCAGTTTACTATTTTCATTGTCTAGAGATACTAAATACACTGGTTCTTTAAATATTACCTCAAAGAATTTCTTAAAATCTGACTTTATTTGTATTTATATAACCCCCTGGAGCTTAACTACTGTGCTGGATGGTTCTCACTGTGAAGTGACTCTCATGCAATTGTCTTCTTGCTGGGAAATGATTTTATTGCATAAGAAAATGAATGAGCAGAGACCAGTGAACTGTGTCTCCTGATAGACTATAATTTGCAGACTGTGGTATCAAAGGAGATTTGAGATTTGTAGCAATAGTTGATGATTGCAATATTCAAAATTCTGTGGAAGCAATGAGCCATGCCATGCACAATCTCATTCCACCAAGCTTTACATATGTAAGTTCAGTTGACATAATCATATGTGGAAAATTTTCATGGGCATTGGCAATATTCGATGAGATTATTGTCTTGGTTCTGACTGTTTCATTGTAGTACCGACAGCATTGAAACATTTTTTTCTCCATTTTTCAGAAAGACAATTATATCTCATTGTCTGGAAGGATTTTCCCAGGTATTCAGAACAGATCTCAAGATGTGTTGCTTTGGCATGTAGATTATTTTGAGGTGGGTTTGGTGGAAGTCCTGCATGCTCATGAGAGATTTATTACTCTTATCTAGAAGAATGAAATTAGGGGTTTTACCCGAAATTAGCATTTTTACCAGGCAAAATAGGTTTCTCTATCAGAGTATCCTATGTATATGGCAGGGCAAATATGTAAAAACAGAGCATCTATTCTTTTGTCATATGAGACACCCTTTTCTTATCATATGATTCCTCTTTTCTCACTTTGAAACCTCGGTTCCTCATCCCAATTCCTTTGCTAAGTAAATACATGCCCCTTCTCCATTTTGCCTCGTTATCTTTGTATTTCATATCTATATAGATTTACCATACATATGAAATGAAATTTGTTTCTTCTGTTAGTTGTCTCATGTTAATGTGATTGCTGGATCTGTCTGAGAAGACTCTGGGGTAAGGGAAATTTCCTGTCTTCCCTGACACTATCAAGGACTGATAGAATAAGAATGTACATAACTGCCTGTGTTAAGGACTATGTAATATCATCATCAATATTTTCTGATGACATTTCTTTAATAATAGGACAGATACTAACTTAACTTGTGTATTATTTTAAAGTTCTCTGTCATTCAGAGCTCCCAATAGTCTGGTGTAAACTTATTTACCTTCTGAAAAGGTACTTTATGCTCACACGTTTTGGAAGAGAGCTTGGTTATTTAGTCAACTACATCTTCTAAAGAACATTTGTGAGGTAGGTCCCCCAGGAAACAATGGTACCAGGTAGGCAGAATTTTGACCTCTGTGAACTTTGTTCTTTGATGTCATGCTGTGATTATGGTAAGTAGCAAAAGGTAATTTGAAGATGAAGTTAAGGTCAAGATCTTAATATAGGGAGATTAGTTTCAATTACCCAGGTTGATCCACTCTAATCACATGAGCTATGAAAAGTAGGGAGTTTTGTGGAAAATTTTTGGAATCAGCAATATATTAGAGTCAGACAAATTTGAAGCATGAAAAGGACTCTACTTCCATTATTCTAGGGTGTATTTAGAAAGGTGAGATTGCAGGCAACTCTTAGCAAAACCTACTCTTCCTTCAGGTTTATAGCTGCAAAGAAATGTAAACTCCAGTCCTACAAGTGCAAGGAAGTGAATGAACTTAGAAGCAGAATGAACTTAGAAGCAGATTTTTATTACAATCTTGAAATAAGAAATGTAAGCTACCACTTTGATTTTGGTATTGTGACACCCTGAGAAGAGAATTGAGTTCACTCCAACTTTTGATCTTGAGAAACTATAAGGTAATACATTTTTATTGTTTTATGCACTCAGTGTGCAGTAATTTTTTTACAGCATCATAAGGAAACTAATATAATGTCCATCCCTGAAAGATCACCAGATGTAACTCTAAGATTTCTACTGCCCAGATTCCACTTTCTTCCATGGGTCTTGTATTACTCACTATATAAATTCAATTCTCTTAACTCTTCAATCATTCTATGTCTACCTATACCACCTTACAACTCTGTTATAACATCAACTAGCATCTTGTAACTTCTGGGATGCATATAAGAATCCTATAAATTATATAATAACCTATCATTTTGACAAAGGTAGGAAGCATGACTGGGAAAATTATTCATCAGATTCAAATAAAATGTGTATATCAAAAAGTGATTAAATTATATCAAACCTATTGATAAAATATTTTGTCTCCTTCCCACCTTTCTCTTATTTTCTTTTGACAACCTCTTTCTTTCTAAGCAATTGATTTTAAGTAGTCTACAATTTAGATTTAGAAAATGGAAGTTTATCATGTGAAACCACAATGTTAGGCTACTTCAAGGTTGTCATTAACGAATTCCAACACTACTTACTCAATAGAGAATTGCCTCTCCTTGGTCCACTTTAGCTCAGAGAGCAAGTTAACTCATTTATTTACTCAGAAATTTGCTTTTGGAGTTAGATAAAAAGAATATGCATTTACAGCTGAGTTAACTATGGCTATGAAAGTTCTCTCCATTAATTGCTGGCTATTGCAAGATGCATGCTATGTCCATTATTCCTGTTTTCTTTACCAATTTGTGAAAACACCCATAGGTTCAATAAGCAAACGTGCCTTTGCATTTTGAAATAAATAAGCAGGAAAGCCAATTAAGGATATGTACATATAAATCAAAATTATTTTCCACATTTGTGTTTGTGGAAAAAATTTAGAGAGAATTTGTAAAACTTACACCAAAAATGGTCGTATTGTTGGAAGAGTCATTGGATTTAGGCATGATTATGCATTTTCTTGGCTTTGAAGTTCTAATTCAATCACTTACTGGCCATTTGTGGTTGAATGAGTAACTTAGCTTCTCTAACCTTCAGTTTTCTCATCTTGATCTTGTTGATAACAACATACATCTTGAGTCTGGCCTATTGAATGATTGTCTGTGGTGGGGCTTGCATCAAGGCCACTTGGGTTCTCAACTCCACAAATAATATATTTTAAGTAAAATACAACTTACATATAATTCTCAGATAATTTCCTTCCCTCAGCATGGTTAAAGATTCTCTAGTCTGTTCAAAAAGAATAAGAATGACTAAATGAAATGATATGACAGAGGGCACATGGTGAAGGAAACCAAGGTGAAGGCAGGGCATGTATGGAAGATGTCCTTCATAATCTCATGGAGCAATTAATATATAAATGTCACTGATGTTTGCCTCAGAGTCAAATTATTTTGAAAAGACTTTAAATATCATTTAGAAATGTTTTGTTTTTCACACACCTTCCATCTATGATATGTTAATATATCTTTCAAGTCAGATCTCAGACTTGAATCTGAAGCTATTTCTTGAACATCTGAGAATAGAAATTGAACTTCTATGTGCTTTGTTTATCATGGAAGCAGGGCATGTCAAGACAGGTCTGAACATAAAGAGACTTATTATTTCACAGCTTCTGATGATCCCAGAGAGAACTATCTTCTTAAATGATATAGTAATATTTTTTCCTTTGATAGAAACTTAAATTGCAGAAAAATTGCATTTGTTAAACCTACTTTTATATTTTTCTGCTTAGATATCAGTCCTGCCAGCAGCAATGTGGAAATTTGTTCTTTATCTCAGTAGAGGACATTATGCTGATCTATTTAGCTAGAAAAAAGTTTCATTGTCTTCTCAAAAATAGTTTGTCAGAAAAAAGTATATTATTTTCCCTTTAAAAATAACTTAAAATATGAATAACCTCAGGTGAGTTTTTCTTAACTGACATGGAAGACATGTTATACTTCAAGAAATAAAATTCTTTCCTTTATAGTGGAGAAACTTTCCATCCTGAAAGAATTGATCTTAGAGTCAAAAATCATAAAACCCAGAATTACCTGAAATTCTGACTCTCTCACTCAAAATACCCAGTGTTCCAAATTCTTCATCTTCTTCCTCTTTACCCTATGTTCAAACTATTCTCATCTGTTCAAACTGTTGTCATCTCTCTGACTTTACATTCAATCATCTAGACCTTGCATGTCTTTGAATTGGTCTTCTTGTTTCCACCATGGTCACACCCTCTCCCAGTTTTCCCTGCAAGTTATTTTGATTTGACCTATATGAAATGAATCTGATGAAGTTGCTCCCCTCTTGAAAATGTACTGACTTACATTGTTTAGAGAATAAAGTTTACACTGCTTTCTTTACCATGCCAGGGGCTCATGACCTAGCCGTTTCTATTTTTTAGCCCATCTTTAACCCCCCTCTCCCCCAACATACACAAACTTACCCTCAAATCCAGTGTACTCACCCTAGAAGCAACTTTCTGTTTCTGGAATTCACCACCAGCTTTATTCTCTGTTGCTTTTGTCAATCTACTTTGATTATCCTCTCCTCTCTCACACCCCCTACCCCCCACCATTTTCCCCACAAGCCCAAGTTCACTGGGAATTCTCTGACTTATCCATATAAAACTAACCTCTCCCTCCTTAATTATCTTCTGTATTCTGTAGAAACTCCTGGACATAACACCTCTCTTATTTTACTGCATTCACATGACCATATCCCATTTTCCAGATTTAATCTGAGATTAAAAATTAATTTTATTTAGCAAATAGTGTGGTGCTTGGCATTTATTTTATTTTATTGATTCCATTCATTTTTTGGGGTGTTCCTCCTCCTCCCCTTACCCTTGTACTCCTCTCTGGCCACTCCATCTCTTCTTTCACTGCCAGTTATTAGTCAATTTTTAGTGCATTGGGTTCTTCCTCCTCTTTCCTGCAGGAATGTTCTTTTGCCAGGTGCAGACCTGTTTTCCTGGGACACAGCAGCCTGTGCTTAGTTTTCCAGGTGTATCTTTGTTGTGGGTAGCCAGTTCAAGCATGTTTGTATCCTTTAAGTGCGTCTTCCTTCTTACTGGCCTTGTGCCCCCACCAGCCTCTGTTACATTTTGCATCTTCTTTGCTTTATAGTTCAGTCTCTGGCATTGGGAACATTTCCCCCAGTTCATGTTTGTGTAAAGAGTTTCTTAATTGGGATAGGCACTGGTGGATGGTTGGTCCAGTTCATAGTGGGGTTGCTGCCTGTCTTTGTGGCTTTCCTTTCCAAGTGAAATAGGAGGGTGCTTAGCACGCACTGAAGGTATCTCTGAACCAATGTGTGGAAACCTTGGTGCTTGTATTTCTGAGACAGTTTATCTCCATAGTTAGTCTCACAGCCCTGTTTGCATGGATCTGATCTGTTTGTTTGTGCTGGGTTTTACTTCTTTCTCCTCACCTCCATCTTCTTGTGGATCAGCCACTGAATTCATGATTTAGTTGTTTCTGGTGAGGATTGACTGGATTTGGAGAAGACCAGAGAGGGTGACCCCTACTTACCTGCCTGCTGACCTACATCACACCTGCCACCACCACCTCCCCCACCCCATTGGCCCATGTTTCTGGCAGTCCTTCCCAGTTCAGGGGTGCTGCATGGTAAGGCTGAGTCCCTGGAAACAAGGCTGGAGTGCTTGGCATTTAGCCTATACATACCACCTATTTGTGGAAGGAAGGGAGGAATGGAAGACCTAGGATAGAGCCTCTGTTTGCCTGGTAAGAATTCAGGCAAGATGTAACCTCTCTGAGTTTAATTTTACTCACCTGCAAACTGATGGCAATATTGTTAAAACCTTCCATTGCACTTAGAATAAAACCCTTCATATATAACCTATTCGTAGCTATGCACCAGCTGCCACATGTTTTCCTTTGTGATCTTATTTCAGATTTCGATCCTTTTCCTTCCTAATTTTTCCAAGAGATTTGCTTTCTGATAGTTTCCAGATTGTGGAAAGCTGTTTTTACACTGTTCCCACCCTGCTTGCACATATATTTATACTTGTTGATTTTTCTGAATGGGAGACTCTACTGTAAACTTTGCAAGATTAAACCGGGCATGTTGGCTGGTGCCTGCAAGCTTCAGCCTATGAAGCGGCTGGGGCTAGGGATTGCGGTTCAAATCTCGCTCGGGGCAACCCAGTGAGACCTAGTCCCAAAAAGTAGCTGGGCTTGGTGGCGTGCACCTGTAATCCCAGCTACCTGGGAAGTTGAGGTTGGGGATTGCTTGAGTATGTGGTACCTCAGGTAACGTGAGCCTGCAGTTCCATGGGCAAAAATAGTGAGAATTAGTCTCAAAAACAAAAACAAAAACAAAAACAAAAAAAACTTTGCAAGTTTGCCTGTGTCTCATCAAATGCCACCTCCTTAGAGAGTCCTTAATCACTCCCTGTCTAAATCAGATCTCTCTCTCCTATGTCTATGTTGCTCATTTCTGACTTTGTCTTTATATGTTCTTTATCTTCATAACTCCATACTTTGTACTTACTTTATATATTTATTCACTTTTTGGGGTGTATGTGTTGTATTCCCTACTGTGAAGTCAACTCTAGGGCAAGAGCCCATCATCTTGTTGCCTGTTTGATTCTTAGCACGTGACAAACTCTTAGTAAGTATTTGTTGACTGATGTATGAGCTAATCACAAAGGGTGATTTTGATGATCAGGTATATTATATGAGTGAAGTTTATAGACCAAAAGCACTATACAAATGGAAAGTATAATTGTTATCATAAACAGAAAAGGCCTAGAGGAAACTGGGAAAATATGTACCATACCAGTTTCCTTTTTCTCAGGAATGTAGATGCAACTTGACAATAAGCAACTACTCATTTTCTGAATGTGGAATCCAGTCTGGATGACTAGTTCAACTGAGATAGGGCTTCTCCTATCTCAGTTATTTATCAACACATTTTATGCAATCAGCCAACTAGAATATTGGTGATGAAAGGGAAGTTACTGTTTTTAATGAACAAGGCAGATGACTTGAATTCTGGAAACCAAGGAGATTGACTCTTTCCTGTACTTGTTTACTTGTTTTGTTTTCAATGGAGGAGTCTTCTGTCTGGACAATTACCTGCAGTATATTGGGCTAGGTATGTAAAACACACTGAGGTAGGATTGGTAACAGAAGGGGAGAGATGAACTGATTTTCTCATAGCTTTTCAAGCAACATACCTTTTCATACCTCATTTCCACTCTGTACCACAGTTGTCTTAGTTATAATAATAATTACAAATTAAGGTTGTTGTGAGAGATGAGTCAAGACATGTAGACAGTTGAAACAGTGCCTCGCTTGTAGCTAATTCTTAATCAGTACTATTTTTATGTACATCAGTTCACCATTTTTTATAAATATGGATCAGGTTTATAAGGTCCCATTTTTTTCTGTCTAGGGAGAGTAGAAAGAGTAGGGCAGATTCATAAAGTGTCACCTAAATACCAAACATATTAGCTCCAGAATATGATCACAACTCAGATGTTTTAGAGTACTTCTATTAATCAGATTTTATCAGATCAAAGTCATATTACCTCCATCCTTCTCACTCATGGCTTTTGTATTAGTAGCAGCAAATTGCTCTATCTTTGGATTATTTTCTCTAATACTCAGAGGGCTCTAATGAGAATTAGCTCTTATTTTATATAGGGATAAAGTTTAATAATTCATAATATTCATATGAGTAAATTATATATACCAGTTTACAATTAATTTTAAGTTTAAACTTCAGAGAACTTGAAAATACAGTGCAATTAATTCTTGTATTCTTATATACTTTTCACACAGCTTTTGCTAAGGTTAATATCTTATATAATCATAAAAAGTTTAATATCATATTATCATTAAAACTAAAAGTCAATATTGACCCAATATGATTAACTAAGGTGTAGACTTTATGTGGATAGAACCAATTTTTCTACTGTTCCAAGTCCCTGCCCAAGTTCCTATATTGCATTTAATTGTCATGTTTCCTTAGTCTTCTGTAGTCTATAATTGTTCTGTCCTTCCTTCTTTGTCTTTCATAAGTTTCATACCTGCAAAAAATAATGATTAGTTGTTATTTTTAAGATTTTCTCTCTGGTTGATTGGCTGTCTTCGTATTGTTACACTGAGGTTATGTATTATTGAGAAAATAGCAGAACTATGAACACTTCCTTCTTCATGAAAGAGAGCAGAAGGGTTGTGATATGATGGTGTGAACTTTGTTTACTTGGTTAAGATGTTGGCTACCTACTGTGTCTATTGTTAATTATATTGCCCTTTATAATCAATGAATATCTTGGGGAGAAATGTTTTGATAATATGCAAATAGACTGTTTCTCCTCAAAGTTTCATCCACTTGTTTTAGCATTTATCTTTGAATCTTACCTCAACAATTTATGGTGTTTTAATAATGATATCTACTCCCTTATTTCCCCCAACATTTATTAATCAAAATTCATGTGAAGAAAGAACTGTTTCTTGTCCATTTCCTTATATATTCTATAATTTATCTATTTGTATACATTAACTTAGGTCATTTATGGGCTGTAATGTAATACTATTCTTATCTATTCTGTTCAAAATTTATTTTTTTTGTCTGTCATGTACTTTTTCAGGTTGGCTCCTATGTCCTTCCTATGTCCCCCAACCCTTCACTCCCCCATCCTTCATCCTTCTTTGTTATCTAGAATTATAAGATGCCCTAAATTTATCTTCTGTTTCCCCTGTTTGAGTCTTAGAATTAATCACTTCTCCAGAAAACCCTCTGTTTTCTGTATTGGAGAATGGATTTTCCGTTCTAGAAACTTAAGATCTAGAAACTTAGATCTGGGAATTAGTTGTACTCTTAGCTACTTGGATGTCACAGGTTTTACTTCTATTCTTAGTTGTAGCTTCTTTTATGAGCATGAGAAATTTGGTCCTCATTATCTTTGTATTTTCTTATTTTGTTCAACCCTAGGATAAAGATAAAATGTATTTAGAATTGCTGGCCCACTCATCTGTAAGAAAGAAACATATTGACTAGAGTACAGTATTACTTCACAATTCTAAAAAATTCATAGTAACTTTACTGTTAAATCATACACACTAATTGAATAGTCATAGTTATTGTAATTATTAGTTTTTATTTTTTTTCAAGGGGAGGAAAACCTTTGCTAAAGTATTCCCACATACAAATTAAAAGGAGATTTACTTTTATCATCCCATTTCCTAAAAACCTCAATATATTCTTTTTATCTAGTAAACATTCTTGAAGTTTAGATCAGAAACATTGTGCTTAATGCCTGGTTTGTTGTCTGTGTGATCATGTTTTACTGTTTTGGAAAGTATATAGTGCTAATTAAAAAGTGAAAGTTGTCACATAATTCTTTTAAGTCAGGAATAATAATATACTTCTCAGAATGAGAAGATATAAATCTGCTAGTGAGGCCCTGATAGTTGTACTCAAAATTTAGGTGCCTAGATGGACAGACTAGGTAAGGCACCTTGAACAGAATGATGCCTGAACCAGGACAATTCACACTTGTGGTTGGCATACAAATATGTGCACACAGCCACACTTGTGTTCAGGCACACACATGATCCAGACCATTTTCAAAATCACTTATTTTTCATCTATATAATTGAAGAAATATATTCTTAAAATTTTCTCTTTCTAAAGCACCTAAGCGTTTTGAGAAAGGAACATTGTTTATATGGGTGTGTGCAGTTACCTACAGTATTTTGTTATTTTCTTTTGCAATTGGGTACAAGAACAGTTTGCAAGTTATTCAAGTAGTAAGTTACCTTCTAATCACATTATATATGTTGATAGTAAATGACATTATTCAGTTTGATCCCTTGTTTTATTACCCTTAACTCTGAATAACTTCTAGTTTTTTCAATTATGTTTCTAAAGGGTAAACATTTTCTGTCCCTTAAAGACTTTAAGAATGTTAAGAATGTGTTCCAAGAATGGTAGCAATTCAAAAGAGAACTGTTCCTGTTCCAGTCTGCTCTCTGCCATATAAGATATGAAACAGTCGCAGGATTTTAAAAATAACTAGTTGTCAAAAATTCATCTTTTGCCCAAGGATATAGATTTGCTTTTGCTTAGAATCATGCCTCTAATATAAGGGAAGTCACAAAGGGATGCAAAGTACTTAAGATCCTTGATAACATTTTTATGAATTGATTAAGGATATGGTATCCTGGCCTCAAATTCACATTTAGAGAAATAGGAGTCCCAAAACAATAAAAACACATGCCTCTAACAGCAAGCCTGTAAGATGCCATTCTACACTAGTAATGAGTGTGGCACTGTTACTCCTATTTCTATGTAAAGTGCTTCAAAGACTTGATGGGAAGGAAATGATAGAAGGTTATGATCTGATGGGAGGCATATTAAATGGAGTCAGAGGAGCAGATTAGGAATCCAGGTGTAGCTCAAATGAGGCTGTTCCTTTGAGAGCACTTCTGTGCTATTTGGCAGTCCATTGGCACTTTAATGTTGATTTTCAATCTGAAATTTAGAATTTAAATCTATAAAAGTCAATACTTACCTGATTTTATATATACAGTTTAATAATGGGATAAAATATATGCTGTAAGAGGTTAGGCTTTTAAAAACCCAATAGAGTGACTCTCTTAATTCTTCATAAAAATGTGGAAAGAAATGAAAGAATCTAGACTATAATTATTCCACCAGGTCATGAGGTGTAAGCAGGTAATTTTAGAATGTTCTAAAACTGTGCTTAAAACCATAGATTGCATTAAGCAGAGCAGTAATTTTTCAGATGTCCTAAGGTAGGATTTATTTTCTCAATGTAGAAATGTTCAACTCATCATACGAAAAATTGTGTTGTAGGTTAGGCTTCTCTCTATGCCCTCAAGTTTACTTCCATCTACATATATATATATATATATATATATATATATATATATATATATATATATATATGCGCATGTTAACATATACACAGACACAAACATACACACAACTCTCAGTACATGCAAATTAAAGTTAAGTAGGCATAATTGGCCACCTTGTGCTTTATAATTTGGATTTTAGGAAAAAATACTCTTGCCTATTTTTCTCCTTTTGGGAAAACTACAGGGAACTATATAGGCATGCTCAGATTTATTGGCTTCATGCATTGTCTTTCTTTACGTGCATCTAACCAACATTGCATCTTGCCAACATTTTCTAATATCTACATGTCAAATGCAGATTACAAGCCCCCTGGACTGGATTCACACTGGCCTCTTGGCTTTTTTCAGAACCTTACACAGCCTTGTCACTAGCTTGATGTTCAAGCAAATAATGCTAACCTCCTCCATAAGACCTTTGCTCTGAAAATCGAGGAAATTCAACCACAATAAACATGCTGAGAATAAAATCAGGCACTGCTGTAATTATTAGGTCAGAGGTAGGTAAGCACAATTATTTCTCTACTGAACAAAGACAGGTAGGGTGTAGCTGGCTCTGCGATGAGAGGGCAAGGTGAATAAGGGCTGGGGATGCTCAATCTATAAGCCCACATGTGTTGAACACCCACATTCTACCTCCCATATATTTTTCTCCTCTATGCTATTCTTTTTCTTTGTTTTTAAAAGTCCTAAATTGCTTAACATTTTTCCTTTCTCACACTTCCTTCTGTGCTTACAGGCAAGGACAGTAAATTAGGCATATCTAAGGATTTAATGCTCAAAATCACCTTGGATAATTGGCTTAAGGGGTTGAAGCAACTTTCCCTACATCTCTTAGTCTTAATACTATTTCTCCTCTGAGGGCACATCTGTCAATAATTGATGGAGCTTTCTTGGGTAAATGAGCTGTTGCTTGGGACATTGTAAATCATATTTGGAATCAAGTTTATTTTCAAGCTGCTTTTAAAGTCTCGGTGCAGTGCTAACAGAATAGAAAATGCTAAATGTTTGAGGGAGTAATGCAAGCCCTCAAGTGCTAAAGGCATGAGCTGGACTTAAGAAAATAAATGGAATTTATACCCTCTGAGAAAACAAGAACACATTTGTTTTATCAGAAAAACAAGTGGTTTGGCCAGGGTCTGTTAGAAGGAATCTACTTAAGAACCTACTGCATGTTGACCATTGTGATCCATACCCTATTCACGGTACCTGAGACAGTTCACCACAGGCTTACCTGACAGGTGTCTGATGACTGTTCCAAAATGAAGAAACTGAAACTGAAAGGTTGGTAACCTCAATGCTTGCAGTGGTAGATTTGAAATTGGAGTCATCTGGACTGTGAAGGCCTTGCTCTTTTTCTTCAACCAAATGTGACATCTTCAAATGCATGCTGGTATTTTTCATTGGTTTACTACTGAGACTGAGATCACTGTCCCCCCACCCCATCATTAGATCTTTCTAGGTCTGTTCTGCTCCAACTAGTACAATTCCACTCTTACCTGTGATGTATGGAGGTCTTTGGCATGTAGTTTTAATAAAAGGCCTCTATTACCAGGAGAAGTTGGAAAGCCACTAATTCACAAGTAAAGGAAAAATCTATCATAAAATAAACATGATGTTACAAATGTAAAAACATGGCAGATACAGAAAATGATTGGGAAATGCTTTGCTCCTCCCTCTGTTTCAAAAAACACATTCAAAAACATTCTAGATTGGTTCTACTCTAAGTATTGGTGCAGGGTGAGAATTAAGTTCAGCTTTGGAGTCCTAAGTCTTTATTTCTGTACAGACACAAATCTACTATGTACTATTATTTTTCCCCTCTTGGTTTCTACATCTAGGTGCTATAATGCTTTTTGAATGAGATAAGTTGTTTACTCTGTATCTCTGCCTGTCATTCTTTTGATTCCTTCCCTTCCTCCTATTTTTGTTCTAGCTGACCTTTATTAGACACCAGCTATGTGCATAATTGAGTGAAATATAATATCTAAAAGTCTCTCAGCCCAGCATATAAATAAATACAACTTCTCTGTTACCAGTACTATGCCAAGTCCTCCTTCCCTTTACCTGACATCATTGCATACCCTGGGGAGACCAAGGGAGTCTAGTCTTGTGCCTGGAGTAGTTTGGTATAGTTTCTCAGTGAATGTTTAGCTAATAGTGTGGGTGATTCCATTTCCACATTTCTCTACATATTTTGCCTTCTAATTACTTTCATGTCAACCCATATTCTCTTGGGACTTGTTAAAAAACAAGGATGTTCTTTTGCTGAAATCCTGAGAACTTTCTATATTTATATTCTCTTATCCTAGCTGCACCTGTTTTTTGATCTGACAAAAACCTAAAATCTGAAGACAAACTACCTCCCTTATTCTCTGTCTTCTCTTTCTTTCATTATGCGATTCATGCCTCTCTTCTTTAATCTTTTCTTATTCTTCCCTCTTCCCCCATCCTTTTAAGAAAGTAAGGACAAGAAGATTAAATTAATTATGGGGAACCTGAGGAGAGTGTGTGGAGAAAGTTGAGAATAAAACAAAATTAAGCACCCATCCTTGAATAATGCAATCATTCCCCCCTCTTCGCTGAGTCCTCTTCAGATTTTCTGTAATGTTCTCAAATTTGATTTTCAGTTATCTTGTCCTAGAAAAGGAGCAACTAATTTCTAAGTAGTACTTAGAGGGACAAATTCTTTTTCTTTAAGACAAGATTGAAATCGACAATGCTAGTTAGAGCTGTGCTATTAATGCCATTTGCCACAGCCACATCTATTTTTTATGGATACTGTGTTTTGGATGAGGTCCGTCTCTGTCATTTTAGTATGATAGTTCTAGCAAGCACTTCTTCTTGTTATAAAGTAGATCAGCAGCACGCTGAAGTGTAATGGTTTGTTTGCTTGAGTTAAAATGAAAATTAAATTACATAGAGCTTGTTTGGAGGTTCTAGAAGGGGAGCGCAGCTACTCGTACACCTTCGACCAAAGAACTGTCGGTCTCTACTCCAGGAAGGCCGTCCTCTTTGATTGAGCGCTCAGCTACAGGAGGGACGCACATGGAGCGGTGAGGGAGGAAGAAGACACCCACCTTGTCAGCCAGATCAGCCGAATCAACCCTGGTGATCACTGGGGTGACAGATGTCGCAACCAGATCGCCCTCACATCCAGAAAATTAAATTACATAGAAAGCTTGAAATGAAAATGACAAGAACCTACTCTCTATCCAGCCACAGACGCGTTTATGTTCCCTGTTTTTCGTTTTTCTGGACCAGAAAGGTAGTAAACTCACACTGTCTTAATGGACCTGGGTAGGAGGTACATGCCCTAAGGTCTCAGAGTAGTCTGGGGGGCAGGCTAGAACACAGTACATATGCTCCTTGGAGTCAGAGTTCTCTGGTTCAATTCAGGGTTCTACCACTTACGGCCTGTGAATTTGAACAAGTGACTAATCTTGACAACCTCTTTTTTTTTTTTTTTTTAATCTGTAAAATGTGACCAATAAAATTATCTTTTTTCCAGGTCTGTGTATGTGAGGATTAAAAGAGATAATGATAACTGTATCTAACCCATGATAATAACAACACCTAGCATTTATTGTAGGTATTGAAATACCTACAGAAATTAGTCATGAGAGTTTTGCCACTGAATGAAGGCAAAATTTTTCTGATTCACCAGCATTTAGGTGTTTGTCAAGGTGAATTTATGTAGTTCTATTTAGTGTTTTGCTTTTCTTAGTCATATGAACTGACAATGATTCAAATCCTCAGGTGACTTTTTCCTTAATTCTCTTCAGAATTCTTCAAGGTTGGAGAAAATAACCTTACAGTAAAGATGATACTCGTGAGCATGGAATTGTTAAGGAATACATGAGAACTTGGGTCTACATCTGTTTGCCACTAACAGCTAGGCTCATGCTACACCATGAACCTCCAGCAGCCAGTTGTTATCACTGGATAACCTGTCTTTTCTGAATCACCTATCTCTTCCATATCAGACTTTGAAATGTTCCCTTTTCTAACCTCTGGGCAATTTACTTAAGGTTCTGGTCATTCGTTTGTTCACTCCATTATCTTCTGTGTATTCAGGGATCATGTCCTCATGTTGTCTATCTCTTTTGCCCATGCGAAATACTCGGGGAATATCTACACCTAGCCTTTCTCTAAGGCCAGAACTTATTTTTCCTAAGAACTACCTGGTGGTTATGAAGTGTAGGCCATGTAATGCTACAATGCCCCACCTCTTATGAATTCTTAGTATATATTTTAAAGTATTATAACACTTAGTAATTTTTTTTTTTTTTTGAGACTAGTTGTCACTATGTTGTCCAAGGTAGTCTCGAACTCGCAGACACAAGTGATTCCTAGTCTCAACCTCTGAGGTTGGGATTAAATATGCACACTACCACACCTGGCACACTTAAGTCATTTTAATATTGAAATCATCACCACCATCATCATTGTCGCATTTATTGAACACTTGCTGGTTAATAAACCCTTTACAGGCATTATCTCACTTAATTTCATGAGATTTCTATCCTTAGCTCCATCTATGATGCAATTCCTAATTTTATAGACAAGGAAAATGAGGTTCAGAGAGCTTAAAATGACATGCCTGAAGCCACTAGGATAGTGGAAGCAGGATGCAAATATTCTTACCTTGGAGCCCAATCCATTATTCACTATACTTGACACCTGCTTTAGCCTCTTTTTCTCAATCTCAACATGTGGTGGCCTGTATTGTTAGTCACATAACCACTTAATGAAGTGAGTTTTGCTGATGGGGTCATTCAGTGAATGTTTCAAATACCTATATTGGACTTGACATTAAGGATGATGCACACACAGGCCAATTTTAACACTCATCTGACTATCCTCAGCGGACAGTATGAGGGATATAAAGTCATTCAATCCACAGAAAGTGTTTTCTGTCCTTCTGGCCTGTAGAATGAAGGATGGGAAGTTATTGACTACTAATCAAAAACAGGGAACAAATCAATAGGTAGGTGTACGATATCTTGAATTGATGACATTAAGATTTGACACCTTTCTTTCTGGCAGTCAGTGAAATCCATTGGTCCCATTTACCTTAACTACTTTTGGAGGAGTATAAGCTTTTTGGTGCACCTATGTCTGAAGAGATCATTATGGTGATACAATGAGATCATTAGCTACAAGGAAAAAGAGATAAGAGAATTTATAATGTAACCTTGATTCTACAAGTAAAATCAACATAATCACAGCAGTTGCTTGAGTGCCATAAATGCCAGGCACTGTTCAAAATGCCTTTGATATTTGCTTATTTAATTCTCACAACAACCCTGTGATATAGGAATATTTGTATTTAAGTTATCATAAGTTTATAAATAAATGGTCTCTGGTAGACTGGAGACTATGGTGGGTGATTTCTCCTTGCAGGTCATGATGGGTAGAGGACAAAAAAGACAACAAAAAGAGAAAGAATCCATTTAATATTTGCTGAGTTCCAAGTACTGCAAAATAACTATAGATCTATAAGTTTTAAATAGGAATTATTTCTTCATTTTATCAATGAGAACACTGAGCTTCAGAGGCTAAGTGACTTTCTCTACATTTTATTGACAGGTGTAGAACTTGACTTTGAATCAATCTCTGCCATTCATGCCTTAACAAAAGATTTTAAAAAACACCCCTTTTTAAAGGGGTTCCATAAATTATCTGTGATCTATTGTAATATTTTAATATATACTCATTTCCTTTTGATTAATGACTTATGCCCAGGAACCCTACTTGCACAGTTTTAATTAATAAAGTATATTTGCTACAAAATTATATATCGCTACAAAAGTATATATTGCTACAAAAATGAGCAATACGGTAAAATTGTAGATCACTCACTGACTCAAGGTTGAAGGGTAGGTGCTTTCCAGGGTTTTGTGTCCTATTCTTAACTCTTTCATCAGTTAGCCTAGTATAAAATTGAGAAGGCTCTTTTCATGGGATTTAGTTTCTACAGGAGAATTGTAGAGTAATGATGTTTTCAGTGTTCCTTACGAATGTAGAATTTTGTGATTGTTTTAATGTTAAATTTCATAGTTTGAGCTTTGGAAGGGTTCTTGAGAGGATTAGTTCCATTTTCCATTCCCCCCACATCTTTGAAGACCTAATCCAGACCCTCACTTCTCTGGGATTCTTACCTCAGTGTTAGAGTTTACCTTTAGATTTCCAGACTTGCTCCAACACTCAAAAGAAGCAGCTGATATGAAATACTTCTTTATTACAAGATTAAATAACCTATTGAAAAAACACTAAACTTCACGAAAGGAGATTTAGGAGACTTAGAATGAAAATGAGTATTGGATCCGGACCACAAACTCTCACCTCAAATGTATTAGTAGTTATGTATTCATATCTAAATACACACCTGACCTGGTAATGCACTGTTTAAAATCTAATGCTCTTTCCAGTTTGGGGAACACATATAGATTCTTCTCTCTCTTTCCTCTTGCCTGTCCCTCATATCGCACATTTCTTGTGTACTCCATTCTCTTACTCACCTCTGTTCCTTTGCCATCTGCTTAGCATGCTTGATTACTAGGTCCCTTCCTCTTGAGCTATTATTTCTCAGCTCTAATGCCAGGCTCAGGCTTGGTAAGGGCCCTACCTTGTTCTCCAGGCAATGTTATTACCTCCATTTATAGTGCAATTAACTATTTTATCTCTTTTTCAAAATGGAAGTCTGTTAAAGGAAGAAGGTTTGTGTTCTACTCATCTCTGTAATCCTCAGTTCCTTGCATACTCTCTGGCAGTACTTGATAAGTATTTGTTGAGTAAAGAAGTACACAGTTGGCTAACTTCTAAGACTTCTTTATTTTGTCTATCATGTGACATTTAAGATCACCTATAAACAAATCTTATATATGATAAGAGTCAAAGTTTTGTTTCATTTTACCTAATTTAACAAGTTGTATCAAATAATCAATCAAATTTTGAGTGTGTTGAATTGAAATTCAATGCCAGGTGTAGTATCATATGTACTTAAAATTAAGGACATGTATAGCTAAATGTAGACCTAAAATATAAATGAACACCTAAAATAGAAACAATTAAAATTGTCTTTGGAATTTGCAAATAAAAATGTGGAATAAATATAATAAATTGTATGTATATTAAGTGTACATAATAAATATCAACATAAAATCTATTAATATATTTTAAATATAGTGAAAATATACTTATAACAAAAATAAGAAAGCATCTGGTGCTTTACGTTTTGAGTCCCTTATAATAGAGGAGAGTGGGAAGGTACTGCTGTTATTATCTCCCCTTGCAGGTGAAAAACTCCAAGTGAAAAGAGATCAGGTTAATTTTCAAAAGGCATTACAAGAGAGTGAGTGGCGGAGACATAGTTGGATCCTGGACTGATTTTTTGGGGTTTTCGGAGCAAGTCTCATGATATAAACCACCAAACAATTCTTATCTTGTGGGGCCTATGTGAACTTCATGAAACTCAGTGCAATGTGCTTGTTTTCAAGTTAAGGTTCTAATTTTTTTCCATTTATCATTTATTTTTAATTTTTTAATTCAGAAATTTATTTATTTTTTAATATAATTTTTATTTTTAATATGATTGCACACATATATGTATATATATACATTTATTTTTCACATCATTGTCTACCTCGGGGTTTTTCCACCACCTTAACACCTGTAAAACATCTTAATCTCTTGTGCCCTCCCCTCCTGTTCCTCCCAATTTTACTTTTCTTCCTCTCTCTTGATCTATACTTCATTTCTGTTGGTACTTAAAAATTTTTCTTATTCATTTGTTTGTTTGTTTTTCCTATATCCCTCATATAAGTGAGACCATTTTGTATTTCTCTTTTTCTTTCTGGCTTACTTATGCTAACATGATTCCTTCTACTTCCACCCATGTTGCTGCAAATGACATAAGTTTGTCTTCTTTGATTGCTGAATAATATTTCTTTGTGTAAATATACCACATCTTTTCAACCATTCATCAGTTTTGGGGCATTTGGGTTTTTTCCATGTTCTGGCAATTGTAAATTGTGTGTGATAAACATACAAGTGCAAGTGTCCTTGTGAACCAGTGTTTTTGTTTCCTTTGGGTAGATTTCCAGTAGTAGGATTATTGCATCAAATAGTAGTTCCATTTTCAGTAGTTTGAGAGTCCTCCACACACCCTTCCACAGTGGCTGAACCAGCTTGCACACCCACCAGCAATGTAAAAGTGTTTTCCTTTCTGCATCCATGCCAACACTTGTTGTTGCCTATTTTTTTTTATATAGGCCATTCATACTGGTGTAACATGTATCTCGTGTGATTTTGATTTGCATTTCCCTGATTATTAGTGATGTTGAGCTTTCTTTATATTAGTCATTTGAATGTCTTTTTAGTTCTTCTTTAGTGTCTTTTTAGTTCTCCCCATTTTCTGATTGTGCTTTTCATCTCTTGTTTTTCTTAAGTTTTGTAAGTTCTTTGTGAATCTTTGTTATCAGACCCTTGTCACCTGTGTGTAGGGCAAAAATTTTCTTCCATTCAGTTGGATTTCTTTTTGATTTGTTTGTTGTCTCTTTCGCTGTATCAAAGCTTTTTAGTTTGATGTAGTCCCAGCTGTTTGTTTTCCTTCATTTTTAGCCAGCTGTAGATATGTCCTGAAATGGATTTCTGAAGAGTAATTCATGGAGGGTTTTGCCCAGGTTTTCCTCCATGTGTTTTATGGTTTCAGGTCTTAGGTCCAATTCTTTTATCCACTATGAGTTGATTTTTGTACATGGTGTGAAGGAATTGTCCTCATTCATTTTGTTTTGCATGTAGTGGTCCAGTTCTCCTAGTACTATTTATTGAAGAGGCTGTCCTTGTTTTCTCCTTTGTCAAATATTAGTTGACCATAGATATGTGACTTTATTTCTGGGCATTCAATTTTGATCCATTGGTCTGATTGTTTGTTTTTGTTCAAGTAGCATGTTGTTTTAATTATTATGACTCTGGTACAATTTGAAGTTTGGGATTGTTATACCTACATATCCTCTTCTTTTGGTCAGGATGGTTTTGGATATCATGGTCTTTTGTTGTTCCAAATAAATGGCCATTTGATAATGTTAATTCTTCCAATCCATGAGCAGGGGATATCTCTCAATTTTAAAATATCTTCTTCTGTTTCTTTTATAAATGTTTTATAGTTTTCCTTGTATAGACTTTCACTTCTTTTGTTAGGTTTATTCCCAGGTATTTTATTTTCTTTGGTTCTCTACATAAAGTATCATATTAGCGGCATGTTATGATATTATATGCTAGGAGAATTGGACCGCTAGATGCAAAAAAAAAAAAAATGATGACAATTCCTTCACACCATGTACAATATATTATATTATTTCTTCTTTCCCTATTTGTATTCCTTTGATGTCTTTCTTTTGCCTTTATTGCCCTAGCTAGAACTTCCAGTACCATGTTGAACAGAAGTGGTAGGCATCCTTGCCTGGTTCTTCCAGATCTCAACTTTTCCCCATTAAAGATGATGCTTGCTGTGGTTTTGTCATAGATGACTTTTATTATATTGAGATAAATTCCTTTTATTCTGATTTTTTTTCAAATGCTTTCATCATGAATGGGTGTTGAACTTTATCAAATGCTTTTTATGCATCTATTGATATGACCATTGAGTTTTTGGTTTTCTCCTTGTTGATGTGATGGATTATGTTGATTGATTTTTGGCTGTTGAACCATCCCTGTGCCCCTGGGAAGAATCCCACTTGGTCAAGGTGGATAATAATTTTTACGAAGTGTTGGATTCTATTTGCCAGCATTTTGTTTAGAATTTTTATGTCTGGGTTTATTAAGGAGATTGGCCTATAGTTTTCTTTTTTGTGCTATCCTTGTTTGCTTTTGATAAAGTGTAATGCTTACTTCATAGAATGTGCTTGATAGTTTTCCTTCTTTCTCAATTTTTTTGGAAGCGTTTTAATAATACAGGGGTTATTTCCTCTTTGAATGCTTGGTAGACTTCATTTGTGAAACTGTCTGGTCCCAGGCTCTTGTTTTTGGGGAGAGTTCTAATGAATGCTTCAATTTTGATGCTTTTGATAGGCTTATTTAGGTCTTCTATTTCTTTCTTTTTTTTATAAAATAGACTTCATTAACAGTTTTATAATTTTTAATAAAATGGCACTTCTTTTTAAAAAATTATTTATATCTAAATTTCACATCATTGTAATTCCCAGGGTTCTCCCCCACTCCCCGCCTGTTCCCACCCTGTAACAACCCCCAACTCCAAGTTGTGTCCTTCATTTTGGTTGTTAGCTTGGTTTGATTTTCTTCATGGGTTTTTATTTATCTTTCCCATGTCCCATATAATAGTGAAGCCATTTGTTGTCTGTCTTTTTCTTTTTGACTAGTTTCTGCTAATATGATTGCTTTTAAGTACATTATTTTTGACTAGTTTCTGCTAATTTGATTTCTTCTAAGTACATCCATGATAAAAATCATGCAATTTGTCATTTTTAATTGATGAGTAATATTCCATTGTGTATATATACCACATCTTTTTCATCCAGTCATCTGTTTTGGGACATTTAGGTGCTTCCATGTTCTTGCAATTATAAATGGTGCTGCAGTAAACATCTGAGCACAGATGTCCCTTTGTACAAGCATTGTGGTCTCCTTTGGGTAGATTCCCAAGAGAGCAATTGCTGGGTCAAATGGTATTCCATTTTCATTAATTTGAGGGTCCTCCACATGGTTTTCCATAGTGGCTGGACCAGTTTACAACCCCACCAACAGTGTAAGAGTGTTCATTTCTCTCCACACACCCGCCAGCACTTGTTGCCCTTTTTTTTGGATGTGGGTCATTCTTACTGGTGGAAGGTGGAATCTCATTATGGTTTTGATTTGCATTTCCCCGATTGCTAGTGACGTTGAACAGTTTTTTATGTACCTTTTGGCCATTTGTATTTCCTCTTTGGAGAAGTGTCTTTTTAGTTCTCCCCATTTTTTGATTGGGCTTCTTGTTTTGTTTTTGTTTAGTTGTGTGAGTTCCTTGTGGATCTTTGTTATTAAACCCTTATATCTCTTGTAGAGGGCAATTTTTTTTCCCCATTCTTTTGGGCTTGTTTTGTTTTTTGCTATTGTCTCTTTTGCTGTACAGAAGCTTTTTAGTTTGATGTAATCCCATCTTTCTATGTTTTCCTTCATTTTTTTGCCATCTGTAGATGTGTCCTGAAAGGGATTTCTGAATTGTAATCCCTGGAGAGTTTTGCCCAAGTTTTCCTCTATGTATGTTATGATTTCAGGTCTGACATCTAAGTCTTTTATCCATTTTGGGTTGATTTTTGTACAAGGTGCAAGGCAGTTTTCTTGGTCCATTTTTTTGCATATTTTGCACCAGTTTTCCCAGCACCATTTATTGAAGAGACTGGTGTTGCTCTAGTGTAAAATTTTCACTCCTTTGTCAAAGATTAGTTGACTACATATGTGTGGTTTTATTTCAGGATACTTCAATTCTGTTTCATTGTTCTGATTATCTGTTTTTGTACCAGTACCAAGTGGTTTTAATTACTATGGCCTTGTAGTACAATTTGAGGTTTGAGATAGTAATACCTCCATTTTCTCTCTCTTTTTTTTTTGTCAGTAGGCTTTTTGATATTCCAGGTCTTTTGTTATTACCTATAAATTTCAGTAACTTTTGTTCTATCTCTTTAAAGAATGTGACAGGGATTTTATAGGGATTGCATTGAATCTGTAGATTGCTTTTGGTAAGATGGCCATTTTGATGATACTGATTCTTCCAATCCATGAGCAGGGCATGTCTTTCCATTTCTTTTTAACTTCTTCTATCTCTTTTAGCAGCATTTTGAAGTATGGGATTTTAAAAAAAAATTATTTTATCTTCTTCTGTTTGGCCTTTTACATATAGGAAAGCTACTGACTTCTGCATGTTGATCTGTAATCAGCTACCTTACTGAACTGGTTTATTGTTTCAAGAAGTTTTTCTGTAGATTTTTTTGGGTTCTCTATATAAAGAATCATGTCATCTGAATATAGTGATAGATTCAGTTCTTCTTTTCCTATTTATATCCCTTTTAGATCTTTCTCTTGGCTTATTGCCCTGGCTAGAACTTCCAGTACAATGTTAAAAAGTAGTGGGGAGAGTAGGCATACTTGTCTGGTTCCAGATCTTAATTGGAATGATCTTAGTTTTTCCTCATTTAGGAAATAGATTGTTTTTATTATGTTGAGGTATGTTCCTTTAATCCCTGATTTTTCAAGGGCTTTTATCATGATTGGGTGCTGAACTTTATCAAATGCTTTCTCTGCATCTATTGATATGATCATTTGGTTTTTGTCTTTCTCCTTGTTGATGTGGTGTATTATGTTAGTTGATTTTCAGATGTTGAACCATCCTTGTGCTCCTGGGATAAATCCTACTTGGTCATGGTGAATAATGCTTTTTATGGATTGTTGGGTTTGATTTGCCCAGATTTGGTTTAAAATTTTTGTGTCTGTGTTCATTAGGGAAATTGGTCTATAGTGTTCTTTTTTGGTGCTGTCCTTATTTAGTTTTGGTATGAGTGTGATGTTCGCTTCCTAAAATATGTTTGGCAATTTTCCTTCTTTCTCAATTTTTTGGAAAAGTTTTGTTAGTACAGGCATTATTTCATCTTTGAATGTCTGGTAGAATTCATTTGTGAAGCCGCCTGGTCCTGGGCTCTTGTTTTTAGGGAGAATTTTGATGACTGCTTCGATTTCACTGCTTGTGACTGGTTTATTTAAGATCTCTATTTCTTCCTTTTTCAGATTTGGGTAGTTGTATTTTTCCAAGAATCTGTCCATCTCATTCTGGTTGTTATATTTATTTCCATATAACTGATGATATTAGTCTCTGATTATCCTTTGGATTTCTTTTGTGTCTGTTGTAATTCCTCCTCTTTCATTTGTGATCCTGTTTATTTGAGTGTTCTCTCTTCTTTTCTTTCTAAGCATTGCAAGGGGTTTATCAACCTTATTTTTTGAAAGAACCAGCTCTTGATTTTGTTGGATTCTCTCAGTGCCTCTTCCTTCTTACCGGTTGTCTTCTCCAACCCAGTTTCTGTCACATTTTGCGTCTTCTTTGCTTTACAGTCTGGTCTCTGGCATTGGAAGCATTTCTCCCAGCTGAAGTCTGCATAAAAATGTTCTTAATCAGGTAAGGCACTGTGGATAGCTGGTCCAGCTGTCCGTAGGGCTGTTGTTCTGACTCTGTGGCCTTCTTTGCCTGATGGAATGGGAGGGTGCCTAGCTTGCACTGAAGGCATCTCTGAACCAGGAATTCCATTCCAATCTGTGGAAAACTTGTGGTTGTATTTCTGACACAGTTTGTCACTATAGTTGGTCTCACTGCCCTGTGTCTAATGGATCTGAAATGTTCATTTGTCCTGGACCTTAGTTCTTTCTCCTCACCTCCATCTTCATGTATATCTGTCTTTGAATTAGTGATTTGGTTGTTTCTAGCGATGATTGACTGGATTCTGAATAAAGCAGAGAGGGGGTGATTCCTCCCTGCTTGGGCTGCACTCCCAGCAGTCACCCCAATCAGAAAGTGGCTGAAACGGGGGTGGGGGGCAGTGCCTCCAGGGGCATGATTGGCGCATATACCTGGCAGAGATATTTGCCCTATTTTTAATTGTTTAAATCTCCTACCTACAGATTGTTCACCTCTGATTTCCTCCATCACAACAACATGTATTATTTGATCCTATGTTCATATTCAGTTTATGTTTATGTTTTAGTATGTAGCTTATATTTTACCTTGTTTTTCAAAACAATATTTTCCCTTCAGAAACTCTGATTCCTGACTGATTCTGATTCCTCTGAGTCCCCTGCTGACCTTCTCTAGTAGCATTTTGAACCATTTTCTCCCCCTCAGTTTCATGCGAATCATGTCATGTTTTTGTCATTACTTAGGAAGCATTTAAGTGTTGACTCATGATTTCCTTTAACTTTTAATAGCCTTCATTGTCAGCCCCAGCTTCACTAGCAGGGTTGTGCTCAAATGGCTCCATAGCAACCACCAATTTATTATCCTTTTCTACACAGGTACTGGCATTTTGGCCTTTTTGCTGGAGAATTATGGGAACATGTCTAAAACTTACTATTTCCAAACCTATTTTTTCAAAAGTTTGCATTATATAATGTAAGACAAGAACTTGATTTGGGCTTGAGTTTCTGTCAAATCACTTACTAGTTTTGTTGCCTTAGATACCTCACCTACTTCTGCAGTTCTCAATAGCTCCATAAAAAGGAGTTGAAATGCCTGTGTTGTCACTGTAGAGTGACTGTTCTTAGGAATCATTGAGATACACTGTGTGAAACATTGTAAATCACCAATATACCTTAAACAGAAAATACTATGTATTTAGACAAAGTGGAGGAATAATATATCCTGCTCATTCTCAATCATTCTTTAACAATTTTTAAAATTTCTGTAGTTAAAATTTTTAAGATTCTTATTTTTTCTTATAAGTCTCAGTGCTACATCCCTTTTCCTTTTCTCAGTATTTTGTAAGAATATTGAACTGAAAAGAAAGAATCTTTAAAGAACGGGACTTGATGACTTTATAGAGAAATGCAGTCTGATATGTTTCTCAACTTAAAGATGTTGTTATTGGTGAAGAATTTATTGCATTCTCTCCCCCAATCAGAATCCTGGTGGGAGCCAGGCACGGTGGTATGTGCCTGTAAGCGACAGCTTATGGAGTCACGACGGGGTCTGGGGATCGTGGTTTGAGACTGGCCCAGGGCAACACAGCGAGACCTAGTCCCAAAAAATAGTTGGGCGTGGTGGTATGCACCTGTAATCCTAGTTACCTGGGAAGCTGAGACTGGGGATTGCTTGAGTCCATGGTACCACGGGCAATGTGAGCCTACAGTTTCATGGGTAATAATAGTGGAACCTAGTCTCACACACACACACACACAAAATACTGTGGGCCTCTTAAGAATCTAGACCATTAACTTTGAATATTGGACTGGACTTTCCTAGTTACCCCTATATTGTCAGCCTCTATGGTTCAGGCACCTGGTCCCTGGCTTTCTATAGTGTTTGACTCTTCTAGTCAAGTGCTGGTTGTCTCAGAAATAAAACCACGTGACCAGGTCATTTACCAAATGATCAGTCTGTTCAACGACTGTGTTGATGTTCAATGGCCTGTAACATTGGGCACTCATGTGGGGTGTATCAGATTCTTTCTTGGTTAACAATTCCTTATTGACATAAGACCTTGCCAAAGAAAAAGGTATTTGGAATTTACACATGAGATTAAGATACCCACATAGGCACAGAACAATGCCACCATTCATGTCATGCTACCCATTTGTAAGTACTGAAGAAAAATACAATTAAATGGCAAAAAAAAAGTCTTGAATTAACTGATTAGCTCATCCCTTACAATGCCAAGAATATCCAAAAAGGAAAAACGGCATGGCCGGAGTGAAACAAAAATCTCAAAAACAGTTGAAACATGACTAAACTCTTTTATAAGCATGTTAATATAGGACCTTCACTAAAACTATTGAATGTTCTCATGAGGAAGATTTATGCACTTAAATGAGAAAACTGAAGTATAAAGAATAACTTCTTCAATATTATTTAGCCAAAGAAATAGAGCTTTTTTTGGGTTTTGTTTTATTTTTAACTATCAAAACTAGGCTTATTCTATTCTAGCACCTCTCCTTCATATCCTTTGTTTGGTGATTTGAATTCTCTTCTCATTCTTTGTTACTCCTGATAGGTAAGCTTGCTTCAGATAGATTTAGGTGAATGTTACTAAGATTTTCACAGACTTTTTCTTGGCTGGACTGATGTATGGGGGAGACTGCTTTGAATACTGGAGTCAGGAAAGCACACTCTCCATTTACATTTGCTAATGTCAATGGTGCTCAGCTTTGGCTGCACGTTAGAATCACCAGCTTATATGTAGGACCTACTTCAGTCCAGTTTAATTAGAGTCTCTACCAGTGGAGCCTGGACGTCTAAAAAAGATCCCAGGTGATTCTGGGATGTAACCCCATCTGAAAACCATTAACTGAAGTTAACATTTCACACATTGAAACTCAGATTCTTACAGGATAAAGCAATTAGTACAGGTGCTTAGTCAACATATTAAGCAATCCAAGCTATCAAAATAGGTAATCATCAGTAGGAGGCAAAGAAAAGAGCTCTAATCAGTCATTAAAAAGGACCACTGGGACCTGTGGCTCAGGATGTTATTCCGGAACTTGTGAAATGAACGAACTCTCAGTTTCAGTGTTGGCACTGAAATCTCTTATTATTTGAGAGTTAAAAATGAGAAGAGGGAAAATAAGCGAGGAAACTCTGAGAGAACCAATGCTTTGGAATTTTCTCATGCTATCAAATTTGTGAAGCCAAGTGTTTGATTTGGGATGGTAAGTCTGCATGTTGAAAGAAATTTAGTCAGAGGGGAAGCCTCATGTCCTAGGCACATGTTGAATTGGGTAACACAGTGAAACCAAAAATGGCCTAGAGGAATTTATACTTTATCTAAGAAGACTGAACATGTACCAGAAGTGATGTTAAAGTAATGCAACTGATTGCACAACATACATTTCAAAGTTAACTCCTCATGTAGAGCCATCTTGGGGGTGGAGGAGAGTAAATAGTAGTTAAAGTCAATCATTCCAGGATACCCTAAATGTTAAATGATGTTACATACTTTCAATTTATAACAAATATTTGTGAAAAAAATTGGCTTAGCTATTATCTTCTGCCTTGTTATCCTGATCTGTTTCTCCATTGAATACTAACTGATGTCTGTTTTACCTTGTCAATAATACTAAACCCTCTCTTTTCATTTTTAGCATCTTTAGCTTAAGCATTTCTTTCCTGGGTCTTAGGAGTAGTATTGTATTCACTTCTAGATTTTTGAATTCTAGTCAACTTCAGGCTAGAAAATCTACAAGATGTTTCTCCATCTCCTGCAGAGAAAGTTTCAAGATTCAAAGTGTGATATATAACTTTACTACTCCAAATATGATTCTTAGATTGTCAGTATTTACTTCATCTGTTTCTGTTAGCTAACTTAGAAATGCAGACTCTCAGCATCTCTACATATTTCCTATTGAAGCAGAATCTGTATTTTAACAAGATTCCTAAATTATTGGCACATATGATAAAGTTTGGGAAGCATTTATGTGTCACAGATCACATATGATCTGGCAACAACCCACTTGACTTCCTTTCTTCTCAACATTTCTTGTTACAGGAATATCAAACATATCTCAACAGGGACTGTCCTTCTCAACAGTGTCCTCTTGGCAAATACCAGCTTGTTCTTTAAAAATCTCCCTGGAGCAATTTTCTTTGTAAAGTTCTCCCTGTCACTTCTTAGACAGTTAATCTTACTCTTGTCTGAACACTTTCACTGTGTAAGTAAAACTTTAATGTTGAAATTGCTTCTTTGCCATTAGACTGTGTCTGAAAGGCAGGGGTTATGAGTTTCTCATCTCAGTGTCCCTAGTTTCCTGTACAGCGCTGGGCACAGGGCCCTCAGGTAAAGCTCTTATTTATTGCTCAAAGCCTGGCCTGATGAACGTCTTCATTGGCAGCTGTAACTTTTCTTTAGCTTCTGGGATGCTCAGATCTGAAGAACAGAATTCTTAATCCATTTCAGCACCCAGGAGTTAAGTTTAGTGTTAATTTTCTTCAATCAAAAATGAACAATCAGATCTTGCCTGTGTAATACACTTTGTCCTGGCTCAATCTTCTGAATTGGACCTCTTTTTGTCTTGGTTTCATAATTGAGAAGTATGGCTCTAATATCAACAGGTGATGGGAAATAACTGGTCAAGGATTATCTGTCCTCATAATCTTTGAGATCCACTGTCTCTGCTCCTTCCCTGATATTCTTGGGCACTGGAATCACTTGCCAGGCAAATTATGGTTTCATCTGTCTAGATAGTTTCCATCCTTTGTCAAGTAGTTTTCCAATCACTCTGTCTCATGTGGGAATTTCCTCTCTTTTTCCTTTCTGCATAAAGTAACTAAGTTTTCCAATGATAGGATTGTCAAGTTTAGTGAACAAAAATAGAAGATCGCCTATAAAACTTCAATTTCAAATAAATAATTTTAAAATATATGTTCCAGATATTGCATGAGACATAATTTCTCCTAAAACTGATTTGTCATTTATCTGACATTCAAATTTAACTGGACACCCGGTATTTTACCTGGTAAGTTTCCAGGGACTTAGTC
Source organism: Uropsilus gracilis (assembly GCA_004024945.1). Lineage (NCBI taxonomy): Eukaryota > Metazoa > Chordata > Mammalia > Eulipotyphla > Talpidae > Uropsilus > Uropsilus gracilis. The sequence goes on from PVHY01007042.1 coordinate 39,066, forward strand.
TCTGAAGGATTTAAACCCTTTTCCTAAATCAGGCAAGCAGAGAAGCTGATAATTGGATAGAATCAGGGGGAATCTATAGAGAAATATTCAGTGAGATTTCCCATTATACAATCAAAATAACTGTGTTGGGTATTTATGAAACACTCATGTCCAAGCAAAAGAAAAATCTTTCATATTGTGTATCAAAGTGTGTATAAACTTTGTATAATCTCTCATAATACTGCAATTTGTATTTTTAGTGAATGCAGAAGTTGGGAGGCAGAAAAGAGCAGCAGTTAAGAGTGGAAATTATGGAGTCAGACCCCTATATTAATACTAATTCTGTGACTTAATGTATAACACTGGTCTGGTCATTTTTTTTTCTGTCCCTCAGTTTTCCACTTCTTCACGTGGAGATAATAACTATATATACCAAAGAAGTTTTTTTTTTTTTAAATGAGGATTAATTGAGTTATTCCATGTTTCTGGCACATAGTAAGTGCTCAATAAAAGATTATCTAGCAATTCTACTCTTACTGTTTCTATCACTAAAAAGTTATCTCTAATCAATGTGGTGAGCAATTTTCTTGGAATTCTTTTTTTCCTGGTTATCATTTTCATATTGATGACCATACATTTGAGAGAAATGGCATGGTTGACATGGAAGAATATGTGCAATATGAACTTTGCCCCAGATTCAGAGGAAAATTGCTGGTGTTCCCCTGTTAAGTTGATTACCACTGACTTGAGGTGCTATAGAAAACAAAGTCACACAGAGTGAGTCCTAGAATCCTTAGATGAAAATGAATAGGAACTCTTAACATGTATCCGGGCACTTCATCAGAATAAAGTATTATTCATGTTTTTGCTTTATTAAGAATTATACTGAAAAGCATTCTGTCATGTGTATGTGCCACATCTTCTTGATCCACTCAGCTAATACTGGACACTTAAGTTGTTTCCGTAACTTGGCTATTGCAAATAATGCTGCAAGGAATATAAGAGTGTACACTCAGTTATTAAAAAAAGATGATGAAATCTTGACATTTGTGACAATAGGAATGGAACTGGAGGGGATTGTCTAAGTGAACTCATTCAGAAGAAGAAATACAAATACTGGATAAGTTCACTCATGTGGGATATAAAGAAGCAAAGCAAAGGAACTGACAAAACTAAACCAAAACAAGCTGTATAAATATGACTACAGAACTGAGATAACTAGAAGAGGAGGGCAGGGGTGGGGAAAAAAGTGGGTTGGGGACCCAAGTTTGATAGTAAAGGGATATATGGGCTTCAGTGTTAGGTGTGGTATGGTAATGGAATCGGAGGAAATGTCAATCTATTATCCTAAAATATATGCTGTTCTATAAGCCAATTTTATATCAAACAAACAAACAAACAAACAAAAATCAGCACAGTATATTGAGAATAGGGTGGAGGAGATAAAGTCAAGATCCCAAGATTCTATTGATTGAAAAGCTCAATTTCCAATAAATGGAAAGAAAGTCAGATACTCTGACTAAGGAGCACGCTCGTAATTTTAAGTGCACACTAAACTGCATTCACTAGGACAATTTAAAGATTAAATTAGCAAGTGCTTTTTACTTAGAATTTAAAGATGTATATGTACCATAGGGTGGAAGACTATGGGTGCCTTGGTGATAGGTATCGTGTGGTAATATACACTTTAGGGGCATGATCCTGTATCACAGGCAGCATTGCAAATCAATGCTGCCTCAATAAAAAAATAAAAAGAAAATAAAAATAGATATGTAATTCTTGATAGATTTTGAAGAAAATCACTGAATATAAACACAACAGGAAACAAATCCAAAAATTATATGGATCTGAGCATGGTAAGTATGTTTTGTAGACTTGTGATGTTTTGAATAGTATATCTACACAGTATATAAATTATTAGTAACATTATGTGTATATACATATTAAAAGAGTGAGTCATATATTTTTACCTGATTTTAGCACTTGGTCTTATAAATGCATATGTGAGTGTGCGCGCGCACACATATATACACATATATATTTAGTATAATGAAAAAAAACCCCTATAACACAAGTCAATGTGAAGAATTCTGAGAGTTCTGAAGAGCTATTATATAAGTAAATGACATATATCTTAAATACTATCTCCTAATATTTCAGAAAGTAACAAAGCTACTGAGGTTTTCACAGGTAATATGCCAAATGACCACAGATTTGTAAGTATAGTAATAAGATCAGGATCACTCCTTAATGTTTCTATTAAGTATGAATATTCTAACTTACTCTTTAATTCAGTTATTTAGTCAGTTACATATCTTTGAGCACATTATAGACTTTGGATCTGTCTTGGCTAACCAAACAGGCATGGCACATCCAATGTGTATAGCAGATTATAAACAAGCATACAAGGTAACTAATATCTAATTAAAAATTGTGATAAGAAAAAATTGTGTTAGTGTGTTTTACTATAGGTAATAACCTAGTCTAAAAGAGTAGTGATAAGGACAGAATTAGATATAACACAGAGGCAAGAAGTTGTACTTTTTCCTTAAAATTTTAATTCTCATCAGAAACTAGTGAGGAGTAAACATTTTATTTTTTTTTTCATTTCACAGGTGTAGAATTTGAGACTCAGAGAAGGTAGACAAACATACCAACTTACCATATCCAATTTTGCTATCACAAATCCCAGTCATGAAAAAGCATTTTCAAGTTTATGTTTTTGTTGTTTCTACTGCTTACTCTTGTCAGTTGGGATATATGTGTAACATAGTAGCGTGGAATGATCCCTAAAGGTTAAAGTTACCAGATGTCCATAAATAGTAGTGACTCTATTCAATCTTCCTTTTCTACTTTTTAAATTTTATTTAAGACTCCACCTGAAATACATTTTAATAAGACAGAGAACTATTAACTTTAAGACAACTTTTGGAAAATTTGAAGCAGTGGATACATGAGTGGCTTTGGAATATTCTACAAATGTGAATTTAACAGACTGTCTGATTGATTCCTCTTTTTTGAATCCTGAGGAAAATATGATCGTTGGTTATAAAGGATAATTGGCTATAAACTATTTAGATGTTGGAGGATATTTTTCCACCTACAGAGGTCTTGGAAATGATGCTTATGGATGAAAACAGAGAGGACTTTGCCCTCTTCCTTTCACTGATACTCACTTTGTCCAGAACCCTTTACATTACTTCCAGAATAGAGTGCCTGCTGCCATATTGAGAAGCATCATGGACATTGATTGGCCGTGAGACCCACTATACAGGCTTTTATACAACAGAGGCAACTTTATCTTAAATCTGAAATAGTTAACTAAATCTTAGAGCCTTGGTGTATGGTGGTCTAAAAGCCTTCTAAATCAAGTGCAGGGACCAATCCCACTTTGACTAGAGCTGCCCTTGAGAGTTGAAAGACAAATTATTGATATAAGTTGTGAAGCAATTTAAGATTAGCTGGTAGTATACACTATGTCATACCTAGAGATGTTGAATGTTAAAGAAACATAGCAAATTCCACCCCAGGTCACCTTTAAGTAGATATTGTAAATCTTTATATACAAGTTACTTTTCTTCTCAGTGGGAGGCCAGTGAAGATTGCTAAGGTGACTCCCATTTATAAGGAACTGGTATAAAAGATTCTGGCAGCTATTGTTCCTGGTAAGCAGTTCCTTTTCTGCTATCCTGAAATTACTTTCAAGGTAGTTCATAAACAGGTTTACAGTTATTTTATGGCTTGGTGTTTATTAGTGTCTCTCCAATCTCAATTTTGCTGAAGATACTTTACCTTACCAACAGGGCTTTATTTATTGGCTATATTAGTTGCAGACACCAAGTTAAAGAAAGCGTTCAAGTTGGTCATTTCTTTTTGCTCAATTTGAAGCTCATGTCTGCTATCTTTCCTTGGTAAAAGATAATTATTTTCCTGAAAAAGAATAAAACGTGATTTAGTTCTAGTACTTAATCTGGTATTTTATACATGCGTGCACCTAATGAACATTTGTTTATTGACTATTTAAAAATTTGCTGACTCATTATTCTGACTAGGCAACATGTCTTACACATCAGGTCAGTATAATCAGTGCTTAACACTTCTGTGGATGAATGAGTGACTGCACTGAAGGATATTATCTATAGAAGATACATCTATACACAAATAATGGTAGAACAATGTGGAATAAGGCAAATAAGGTAGAATGAGATTTGATGACTGAAAATAGAACTTAGTTGAAATACTTAGGAAGGAAAGATTAATTTTCTGCTAAAGTGAGAATGAAAAGCTTCATGATAAGAATTATCTGAGTCCCCATGTGATTTATAATATGAAATATGTACTTAATCTTTGTCCTTTTTCTGGTATTGAGCTCCTAAAGCTCATGGACTTTTCTAAGTGGTAACAGTGATCAAAGCATCTTTTGTTATGTGAATAAGGTGACATTTGAGCTTCACTTTAGTATGAAGGCTGGTTTCTAGGAGGAACATCCACTTGATTAGATGGTTGGTAATTTCAGTCCCACTCATGAACTCTGAGAAAAGGAGAGAGCCCAGAGGTTTAATCTTTTGCCCATAATTCAGCCAGTAATTCAATCAATTGTGCCTAGGTAATGAACTTTTGTTAAAAACTCAATATAAGGGAGTTTGGAAAATCTCTGTATTGGTGAGCATATGGAGACTTGGAGAGCTGGTATGCTTGGAGAGGATGAGAGATCTGAGTCCCTCATACCTCCCCTATGCATTGCTATCATCTATCTGTTCCTAAGTTATATTCTTTAGTCATAAATTGGTGATCTAGTCAGTAGAATTTCTTATTTTCCCTGAGTTCTATGAGTCACTACAAATTAATTGAACTTGACTAGGAGGTCATTGGGACCCTCAGCGTACATTTCATCAGAAGCATTAGTGACAACCTGGACTTGCCACTGACTTCTAAAGGGAGGAAGTCTTCTAGGACCGAGTCCTCCTCTTGAGGGGTCTGATGCTACCTCCAGGTGTATAGTGTAAGAATTGAGTTAAATTGTTGAAACAGGGTATAAAAAGACTTTCTGACTTTAACTGTAATTGTCTACACTTATCTGCCTGCTTCTCTCTACAAAGCAGGCTACACACGCCTCATTAGAATTTTCACTGATCACCTTTACCATTGATATGCAAACATCAGCTACCAGCTTCTCTCTGCTTTCTTTCCCTCTTTCAGACCTAAAAAGAAAAACTTTAAAACACAGTTTAAACTTTCCACTCATGGGTTCTTACCACCATCCCCAGCCTTCTCAACCAAAATACCAAGCCAATGTAAGACTATAAGTGCAGACTAATTTATTTCTAACAAAGTGATTTCTAATTATCCTATTAACTACAAAAGAAACATGTAAGACTCAGAATACTTCAACATTGTCCAAAACCTTTCTCAGTATTGTCCCAGATTGCCCCAAAATCCTCACTCTCTCAGTCCTGATCATCTCACCAATGTCCAGACAGAGTCCATCTCCAGACGCTTGAAGACATGTTCCTTTGACTGCTCCTCCTTGTCTTCCATGCTGTCTTCTCCTTGTCACCTTCAGGTAGCAGGAACTCCATGGTGTCGAACCAGCAAAGTTCACTTTCTTCTCAGGCCTAACTTTTGCAAGGCCTCTTCAGACACAAATCAAACTCAGCAAAACAAACTCCAACACAGAGTTCAAATCTGCAAACTCCTTAACTGTATTTAGCACACATGCTGCCAGCCTGGGTCAACCAAGGGTTGCAGGGACTTGGTAACCACATGGCCAAGCTCGCATGGCTCACATCTTTACAAGATGGCCGATTCCCATCTCTCCTCCATTCAACCTCTCTCTCTATCCAGTCTCCATATTCCAATCTGAATGCCCATTCCTCTCTTTGTTTGCACACCCTTTATATACCCTGATTTCCCGCCTTCCAGGTAACCTGTTTCACCTTGACCATTTCACTTCTTTCTCCCCCTGCATTTCCCTGAAGGGAAATTCCAACTAAGGTCATTCTCCCATTTTAGCATTACCTGTCCTTGAAATCTGCAATCTTAAACAGGAGACAATGGGGGGGGGCATACCCTATCATTGTCAACCACTTAGCTGGTGTTTCATAGGAGGAAATAAATTCCACTCATTAGAATTATTGGTGGTAAAATCAAGCCCAATAAAGTAAGTTACAAAATTTCACTTGTTGTGCTTGAGTGTAAATGACATCTGTCATCTAACTGTAGCACCAGTGCTGAAGGAAACATTTGTTATTGGGGATATTCATGTTTATTTCACTGGTATCATGGCAGTAAAAAAACTTTTACATATTTTTTGACCTCTTATGAATAATGTAGCTATGAACTTTTACATGCACATTTTATTTATGTGTATCTGAAATGATGTAAGAAAGGATAGGACAAACGTCAGACCAAGTTAAATAAAGAAAAGTCTTTATTATGGTGCTTCTGGGTGAAGTTCACTGACTGACTTTACAGTGGGGATCAGTGAAGTTTCACCTATGTTGAGTGGTTGCTTTCATAGGATCAGGGACATGGGAGATGGATTTTGCTGATATGGTAGGGAAGCGTAGCAGGTAAGTAAGGTCGTTCTATGGGTGAGGTGGCCGAAGTTGAGGTGGACAGATTGAGTTTGGTGGGTGAAGTGGGTGAGGTTGACAGCAGTCTCAGTTATAGCTGGAGGGCAAGATTTGGGTTGGGTGATGTCCACAGAGAACATATTTAGCATCTTAATAGTCTCACAGTGGAGACTCTCAGTGCCGTCTAACTGACCTTTCATTATCATTTCTGATATCCTTTTAAATACAGAGTTAAGTTTCAGATGTGAATCTCAACCAAAGTGTCCCAGATACACACAAAATGGTGTTCAATTTTCCCACAGAACAATGTGAATTGGTATGAGAGGAAAGAGAAAAGGATGGAGAAGAAGAGGGAAAAGGATAAAGGAAGAAGGGGAAACCTTCTTCATGGTAACATCTAGAGTTCTCTAAATGGACAATAGCGAAAGAATGTTATTAGAGGACTTGAAAAAATGATATAAGTAAGGATTATATGAAAACAGGGTTAATTAACACTGATCTAATCTTAAGTGAACTTAAACCAGATTTAAAAATATATGTGAAAAGTAGCAAAAAGTATGTTAAAATACAGTAAGTTCTGTGTGATTATAGTGGAGTATGTATAACTGTTCTGTGAAAACAAAGGGGAAACTCAGTCAACACTGTGACCTTGAAGAGAAGGCAACTAGGGACAAAAGCCCACTAGATTATCCATTAGCATAAGAGACCATCCAGGATGCAATCCAAGCCAGCCAGTTAACACTTTCTCAATATTAAAAAACTGTGTTGGAATGTTGTATGACCTCTTGTCTGACTCTACATTATGATAAAGCAGAAATAATAGTTCCAAAGTTCTGTTTTCTAATGTTTCCCAGAACATATCAGCAGTTAAATCTTTAGTAAATTCAACTTGTAACACTTGGTGTACATTACAGGTTTATTTGAATAATAATGATAATGGACAGTTTAAGTTCTTATGATGGAAACGGCATATTTTTAAATTTTCCTTTTATGTTTTCAGATCAGCTTCATTTTTATGACATGACAGAGTAATCTAGAGTCTGAACTTTTTTTGCCAGAATATATTCAAAATTCCTTCTTCAAGCAAAACTGGGGCCCTTACTTTAGATTCCCCTGTGACACACTTACATTATGTTTGTCCCATGAAGACTGAACTTGGTACTCATAGCAGGACTCCAGTGTTTGTTAAATGAAATAAACAAATTGCTGACTTTCTGCCATCTTCATAGCAACAGTATATTATGTTCTTCCACCTGATAGTTGGAAGATAGTTCCACCTGATAGTAGTTTGGTGCCTTTGTCATGGTTGAATTGACTGCTATGCTCCTTTCAGTCTCCCTTCCTCTCAGGGGAGTGATTGCAAACTTCACTTTTTGCTCATCCTTTCTTCTCTGTGTTCCTGACCCTGCTCTTCCCATTGAATTCCTGTCATTGCTTGAATGGCATTCAGATATGTTACAATGGTGTTTCTTTGTGGCTCGGGTACCTTTTCCTCATTCCCCAGAGGGGTTTTGGAGGAAATGTTGGCACAATTTCATTTTTGAAACAACTGGCATCTCAAATTCTGCCTTAAGTCACCTTAACCCAATTTAAAGCTTCTTTGTCCTGATAGCTTTTATAGATCAGCAGCATATGTCTTGCCTAGCCATCAAATCTAATAAGAGCAGACAGTTTTGTCTCTCGGATGGTTCCTGTGTAATCATCCCGTATCCATGTGTCATCTAACACAGAACCTTTTGTCAGTTAGGAAAGTGAAATTCATGAGCTTAAAAATAGAGGACATTCTCAGTGGAGCTGCAGCCATGCCAGAGTTATGCTTTCTTCCAGAAGGGACTATGCAAATGCTGCCTAGGTGGTTGGACTGATAGTGGATGTGACTGACTGCCTCAGAGGTGATGTGTAAGGCTGGCTCACCTCGCACTCACAGGGAAGTTTTGGTGCCCTACTGGCATATTTCCTGGGCTGAACATTAGCCTTTGGCTGAACCCTATGAATGCTGTGCTTATTGTTGTTTCTCTAAACTCAAGAGTTTCATATCAGCACTTTTTGTTGTTAATGCATTGGCCTCCTTTTTTTCACCTGCACAGTATTGTTCTGATAAGTGAAAAATTAAGGGAGAATAAGTACCTATATGGATGAATGAGTGGATGGATGGATGAATGGATGGATGGATGGATATATGGACAGAATATAGATTGGGTAGATGGATGGATGGATAGATAGGTAGGCAGATAGATAGACAGACAGACAGACAGACAGACAGACAGACAGACAGATAGATAGATAGATAGATAGATAGATAGATAGAGATAAAACATAAATTGGAAGCCACAGTGTTGCATAATAATCATTAAGATATTGAGGACTTGTCAAGTGTTTAAAATATAATATGCTAGCATGTTGTATCATGTTTTGCTGACTCTGAATTAGGATAAAGCAAAAACAATGGCACCTGAGTCCTGTTTTCTAATATGTGCTACAAAAAGAACATAATAGAAGCTAAAAATTCATTAATAAATTCAACCTGTGACACATAGATAGTACTTTATAATACAGGCTTGTTTGGAAAATAGTGTAGTAGCATGATGACAAAGGCACTAGCAATGCTGTAATCTATGATTTTTACATATAACACCTTGTTCAATATTATGATGCCTATGAGGAGGGAATTGCTATCCCCTGCTGTAGATGAAAAAACTGGAGATTAGAGAAACGACTTCCCTAAGGTGCCAAGGCTAGTAACAGCGAGTCTACCTACGCATTCTTCATGCATTAGTTTATGCTCTGTCAGGGATACATTAAAACTATAAATGATATGGAATAAAGAATTTATTATAGGGATTAGATCTTAATTATGACAACTACTGCTTCTGCATTGCTAGTGGTGGGATTGAAGTCAATATTGGTGAGTGAAGGGAATTTGTTATCATGCTATATAGGATTTTTGTGGAACTTTAGGCTCCAATGAGTGCCAGCAACCAGAAATGGGCAATTCATCAGTGACCATGATAGTGATTCATGTACTCACTGACTCCATATTTCTGACTCTGTTACTCTCTGTCTTTTTCTCTCTCCCTTGCTCTATATTCCTCCTTGCCCAAAACTTCCCTCCTCCAGCTTGGAAGTTTACCTCTGAGCATCTCTTCTATCTTCTTTTTCCAACAGATGACTTTTTCATCCCTTCTAGTGCAAGTGATGGAAGATAAACACTTCTATAATTACCACATAGTATAGTTCTTATTTCAAGTTATCAACAGAGACTGATTTGGGGCTTTGAGACTTACAGAGACTGGAGATACAGAATCTTATTGACCCAATGTAATCAATTGTGACTAGTGAGGAGTAGAAGGAAGCCTAGATGATTCTTGGGTAAACAGTTCTCTCCAAAAGTATGTTACAACATGCTGGTTCTGACACTATTTAAAGAACCAATTGCAGCACTGATAATGAAAACAAGAAGAACAGTTAATGCACTGTTACTTTTCCTCATCTATATAGTTTGGGTCAGTTCAATAGCTTTAAAGTGATCAGATTCTGAATCTATCTGAAAGTTGATTTGACTGGATTATTTCTGAAAGTTTCTCTAATAGTCTCCTGAAACTCATCAGGTAAGGGGACTGAGGTTTTAATTTTTAATGCAATGTATTAATTTCAAAGTGAGTGTGAAAAGTATCCTTGTGGGTCACATCCTATCTGGACTTTAATGGTTTTCAGGTGATTATAGAATTTTTAAAGCTATAATACAAGTGCCTGAATTCACAAAAGGAGACTGAAGATCAGAAAGACTCAGGATTATTAAATCTTTCTGTTAAATGTACACATATTTTATACCATAATCCTTCATCCAAATTGTATGGACCATTTTGGAATGGGTTTAGAAAAGAAACTCAGAAAAGAAACACACTTTCTAGATTGGGTTAATCTTCAGTTTTTCAAGTGAATTAAGACTTAGCTATGTTATTCTTACTTTATCTTAAAATAACCACTTTCTTTACCAAAAAGAACATGCATTTAAGTTGACAATCTCTTGGTTTTGTTTCTGCAGATGTCTCTAGTTTGAACATACGGTGATTGTACTTACCACCTGTGCTGAAATTCTTGCAAACACTGGGGATTTGAGACCAAATGTCAGCTCTAAATTTGATATTTATTGGCTTCAGTAACTTTCTCATAACCTTCTCTCAACCTTAAAATAGTTTGAGATTATTATATTTGTCGGAATGTTAGTAAAAAAAGCATTATATTGTGGTAGAAAATGGTATTTGAACAATTGTAGTGACTTGCTTCAATTTTCTAATATGTCTGTCTTTTTCATCTTGGGGTTTTTTTTTTTTAACCCACTCTTTTTTTCTTAGTATAGTATAATTTTTTTTGGTATTTTGCTATGTTCATTTTTACAATCTCATCATTTTATGATTTTGAAGTCATTTATAAGAAAAGAAAGAGTAAAAGATTCTCCTTAGGCGCCAACACATTTAACTTTTAGTACTGAAATACTTTTATGCTGTTCTTATTTTATTGTACCTATTAATATTTATGTATAGTTAAATTCCCTTATAATATTTTCCAAGAGACCAAGCTTTAATAGTATAGGTAGAACAAGGTGGAATGTTTAATACAGTGGATGTTGGGGCAATTTACAGTAGTTAGCCTGCAGCTAAGTCACTTCTTAGCATAATACATTAGAAAAAAATATATCTTGTCTTATTCCACAGACTTGAAATGGCCACTATAGCCAGGAATGTTACTAAATTTTAAAGGGAAGGGTGGAATAGTAGAATGGAATCATAGAATCAAAGACTAAAATAGAATATGTTGACTGATGTTTATACTGATTTTGGTCAGATTTTGAAATGTTTATGTCTGGTCAGAGGGTTATACGTATAGATACAATCCAATTAGCTTTTTTATTTTGTTCCTCTTTCATACATGTTCAACCTATGAATCATGTTTATGAACTCATAAAGCAGCTGTCCCAAGTCTTGAACAGTGAACTACTAAAAGAATAAATTAAAAGAACAAAGCATTAAGTCATGGTACTTAGCTTTGTCATTATGATTTGTACCAATGAAGGCAAATGATGTGCATGAACTTGTACCATACTATGTATTCAGTAAGCACTCACTGAGTGATTGAAATGTTAAGACTCAGTTTTCTTATCTCTCCATCTGAAATAATAAACTATCTGCATACTAGGGACAATCTATGATGAGGATACTTAGAAATGTCTAATGAGAAGGCGATCATTTAGGGTTTAAAAATTTTTGTCCTAGAACTCATATTATTTTAAAATAGAACAGAATGTAAGGCATGTCAGTTTACACTTGTGGTTAGTCAATGTGTGGTCATAAAAGACTGCAGAAAGCACCATAAAATTTTTTGGAAGGGAGAGAGGTGATGCAGAGAAAGCTAACCTTTGTAAGAGCAGAGGTGTCATGAGTTTAGGTGGATAAATTGCAAGAGCCCACTCTACAGGAGTCAGGCAACAACTTTACCCCCATGCTCTTGGGTGCTTTATGTTCTGTTTCTGTTACCCGTAATTTGAACTTTTTTACAAAGGAAGTCATCATTTCATCCCAGTGAGGTTGTGGGTTCACTGGTCAGCTAGCATTCTGCCTTCATATCTCATTGCCAGCATATGGTCTGTGGTGAATATTCCTTCCATTATTTGCACAGCTGTTGAGTAATATTATGTTAAAACATTACATGCACAATTATGTTCAATTATATAAAATGAATCTATTTTACCTAATGCTTATTCTCTAGGGTTTGTGCATCTTTAGGTACAGGAAGTTTGGTGTGAAGTAACAGATGGTACAACACAATGTTTGTCAGCTAATAAATTTAAATGTCATGGCATGCTCTGTTTTTTTGCATATATGTATTTTTCAGTCAAATACTTAAGTTCACTTTTGAAGTAGAAAAACTGTATTGAACTTCAAGCATCTTTCTTAGCCTTCTTTAATATTATTATATGACTTTTGGTCTGGGGAGCAAAGCCCCATTAAGTCATAACATTTTCTTCTTTGCACTTTGGTCTGTCTCTCTTCCCCAAAGACACCAACTGTCAGAGGCACTTCTGTGACATTGCTATCTGTCCTTCTGTAATACTACTTTTCCAGTTCCTATTTCTTGCCAGATAGAGTGACACTGCCATCTCAACTCTCCTTCAACCCAATATTATTGCCTTGGCTGGGCTTTCTGTGAGCTGCTCTTGTAGTGATTCCAGCAATTTCCTTAGTGACACACTGGCCCTGCAGTTTCAATCTACAGTCTGTATTTTTTAAATATTCTTTCCATTTGGTTGACTCAGGCGTTGATTGAGGCAAGCAGATATTTGTGCTTAACATGTAGATTTGGAGATGGATATAGTTGGTATCTCTCTCAATAAGAATGCAGAATTTATCTCCTCTAGTCCTTCCCTTCTACTGATTGTCTCAGAAGTGTTTCTTTTTTCTAGGATGCCTTCCCAGGAACTTGCTATTCTTAGTTCATTCTTAGTCTCTTTTAAGGCCATTGATCATTGTCTGGCCAGTGAGACTCAGACTTCATTTCTTTGAGACAAAGTGTTCACTTTTCACTTGGAACTGGAAACGTCCATGACAGTATCATACTTTTGAAGTCATCTTGCTTCCTACATTCACCTTTGGCAAGTTCCTTTCCATCTCTCACTATGAGGGTTTTGAGCTTTCCAAGCTCATATTGCCTTTGAAGAAAATTAGACAATTCCTGTAAAGCTCAGGTAGTCAGTAGTAGCATGTCGGAATACCAGGTTGTTGTCTATGTCTGTCTGCCTTGAAAGTCTCTATGTGTTCTGGAAACGTCATTAAGCTCTTCTACTAAGAAAATTTCATGGTGAGAAATTGTGTGAAATTCACCCCACCTTCACCCTTCTTTCTCTCTCTCTTAAACTATAGCACATGTTCTGATTTTTGATTATAAACAAAGTTCCATTGCTGGTGAACAGAATAATGGAGTGATTAAGAGTCCAGACTATGGTGACAGAGGTCTGTATTTGAACTACTTTTGTTACTTGTTGGTTTTCTAATCTTGGTCAGATTTTTCCTCTCTCTGTCACACTTTCCTCATTTGTAAAATGGAATGATAAATTTTACCTCAGAGAAATATTGTAGAAATTAAATTAAATACATCATTTAAAGTTCTTGTCATGGTGCCTGACACAAAGTTAACACAAAAATAAGCACAATGGAGTGAAATTGATTGGGAACCAGAATTTATTTGTTCAATTATGTGAATGTATTTCGCTAATAATAAGTAGCAGTGTTGAGCATCTGTGTGACCTCTGATCTTAGGATATTTACATTTGTCTGAGAAGCTTATGTTCTAGAATGATGTAGATTTCTGGTATATAAATTCAGTTGTGTGTGTATTTGGGAGGGAGCACTGACCCCAAGTTCAAATGTGGATTTGCCATGTACTCTTACATAGATCTGACGACCCACTTACTCTCTCAATGTTTTGGTTTCCTTATTTGCTGATTTTAAAAAATACTTTTTTTTTCAGTGAGGTAATTGTGTGATGCCTGTTTCATTGTAGGAGATAATTCAGCTTCCTTCTTTCTTTATGTCCTTTCTTCTTTTTCTCTACCAAAACCAACTTCCAAATTTCTGGAAGTCTACTTATAATGCTCTAAGTTTCTAAGATTTTCCGTGGAGATTCTATTGACTTTCAGTAAAAGGGAGCAGTGTTTATCTAAAATACCAGGGGAATTTAACTTTATGTTCCGAGAGGGCAGAAGTTTCATGCTGACTGAGTATATGTGTTTAGTGAGTGATGACTGTGAGCTAAATCCTGGAAGGGAGCAACCAATACTTAATGGGAATTGCTTTCTTTGGTAAGTCTATATTTGCATCTTGTCACCCTGCTTCCAAGATCTAGCTGTGCATTTATGTGCATTTTCTCCTCATTCTAATCAAATCCTAGTGAAAAAATAATATATTAGTTTTACATGAATGAGTTGAAAAGAAGAACTAACCAGGAAGATAACAATCAGGATCATCAAGGTTTCTTCCCCCCCCTTTTTTCTTTTTCTTTATTTAATCAGCTTGGGTAGCTCCAGCCCAGAGGTTTGAAGTGAAGTGTTGCCCATAGTATGGAATCATCTAGAAATGTATTTTGACTTTTACTTCATTGGAGTATTTATTATCTAAGATGGCTCTTCTCCTACACCACCAAAATTAATTTTCTGATTGTCCACCAGCAAGGCCATGATGGCAAAATATTTTTCTGGAGAATCACAGATCAAGTGACTTTGATGCTTTCAGCTAATTTTCCAAGGCTGTCCAGTCTCTGGCACTTCTGGCATCTGGCAAACATCTTTAAATAATGCTTGCCTTAGTTACATGGGCTTACATTGACCAAATAAAACCCTCTTCTTCAGATTTTGAAGGTACTTCATTTCTTCTTCTTGACTGGACACTTGGGAGAACATCAGTCTTATTATTTCTCCTCTCAGATTTTTCCCCCCTTTATCTTATACTTTTAGAGGGAGTTTGATTAATACTTTTAATCTCCTTTTCTGATTCCTTTGGAAAACACTTTTTTTTTTATAGGTGGGAAAACTGTCAAATGATGGTGATAGGAAAGGCAGTGATACTTGGGAAAGCTAGAGGGGCTGGGATGAGAGTTTCATTTTCATATTCAAGAATCAGAGGGGTGATGGGTTTTTGTGAACATTTGGAAAGGAAAGTTTGGTGTGGATCAAGAAGGAGAGGAATCTAGTAAGGAAAGCAACACAAAAAAGGACCAGATCCCCAAAATACTGACTGAGAGACTTGATCAGAGTTACTTACCCTACAGCCAGAGCAACTGGGTACTAACTTGCCTGATCTTGGGATAGAGAGGGAGACCATCATAAATATAATCCATGTGAGAAGGGCATTATCTAGAATTACTTAGGGTAGGATAGATGCTGAAGGAAATTAATTGAATTGCCATCATATAGAACTCGAATTTGAATCTTTGGTTACAATTTTGTGGATATAGCTTTTTAAAATAATCTGTTTTAAGAATTTATAAATTGCATGTAAGTGCTAACAAAGTGCAATGGTAGGAGCCAAGGATATCACCATTTGGAACAGGTAGAACAAAATATTTTAACAGGTGCAAAAGGTTTATGCTTTGATAGAGAATTCCTTCCTAGGAATTCTTTTTTTTGCGGGGGGGTGGGGGGTGGGGAACGGGACTAGTCTCGCCATATTGCCCCAGGGGAGCCGGATCCTGTGGACTGAAATGATCTCCAGCCTCAGATCTCAGCCTCCCAGGTAGTTGGGATTACAGGCTCCCGCCACTGTGCCCACTGCTTTTTCGAGACCAGGTCTCACTGTGTTGCCCAGGGAACCACAGCCACGTTGCCTGGGGTACCACGGACTCAAGCGGTCCCCAGCCTCAGCCTCCCAGGTAGCTAGGATTACAGGCACGTGCCACCACACCCAGCTATTTTTTTTGAGACTAGGTCTTGCTATGTTGCCCTGGGCGGGTCTTGAACCCATGGACTTAAGCGATTCCTAGCCTCAGCCTCGCTTCTGTAGGGTGTGATTAAAGGCATGCGCCACTGTGCCTGGCCCCTAGGAATTATTCTTAAATAAATAATTAGATTAAAGGGAAAAGCTTTATGCATCATGATATTTGTTGCTGCATTGTCTATTTTGAAATCTGAAAATTGCCTAAGTCGAATATTAAGAAAGCATGAAATAAGTTAAGCTCATCAAATCAATGTTCTATAGCTATTAGGAGTGATAATTGAAGACTTTGTAGCAGTGGGAAAAAATAGTTATAAAGCAAATGAAAGAAAATTTACACATATTGTATCAAAGCTCCATCCAAATGTACAGCATTTTCTTATATAGGCAAGATTAGAAAAAGGAAAATAAGATTTGTGAAGGTGATAGGGATATAAGTGACTTTTCATCTTTTTAGAGTTCATTATTGTAAAATCTGTAACTAGAAGTTTTCAGACAATACTAAGGAGGAAGTGGGGCTTGGTTAAGTGAATAAAGGTGCGCAGTGATATTTATTCCCTGATCAGTGCAACCTAATTGAGCTTTTGTTTATTATGTTCAGTAAGTTCTTCTGTAGGAGGTTGGGGTCAGTTGTTGGGGCAATTCCAGAGACTTAAAAAAGCAAAATCTCTTGGAAAGTGAAGAAAATGTGTGTTTAAATGCAGTGGTAGCAAAAAGACATTGAATGTGGGTCAAGGAGTAATTTTCCAGGGGAAAAACGTTATTGCTCATGGAGATACCAAAGAGAATATCAGTTTTACTGGATGTCAGCTTTATCAGGGAACAATATCATAAAAGAGGTTGGAGTTCTTATCTTGAATGTCCTTGAGAATGTACTGAGACTGAAGGCTATCACTATTTTGATGTCAGCAAATATTCTTGTAGAGATTTTTGCCACTTCTAGTTATCCCGGTTAGTGGAGGGTCATGGTCAAGTATATCTCTGAGCTAAAGAATACACCAGCTTAGGGACAAGATTAAGTCTAAGGAAACTATCTTAGAAAGGTTGGTTTTGCAAGGGAGTGTTGCAAAAGTGGAAGCAACTAGAAGGGAAGAAGGGGAAAGAAACTTCCCTGCAAGTTACCATAGTCACCTTACTCACACTGGTATAAATGGGGATGAACTAAGTTGACCAATGCTTACCAAGAGTGAGTCAGTAAGAACTCAGGACCCTTGGCATGGGGTAATGGGAAAAGCAGTGATTAGGGGCTGTAATAATGACTGGATTTCTTCATGACCCAAAATATACTCCATAAGCCTTTGCCTGCAAGCTGCTCATCCCAGACCCCCTGAATCAGAGGCTACATATATACACAGCCTGCATATACTGAAATGAACCCTAATTTAGATGGACTCCTTCACTTGTTAAGTGCTGCACTCTGTGTGCCTATTAGAGAAACAAAGAGGAGAGGGGTAATTAGAGTCATCTAGTTTAACGCCTCCACTTAAAAAGAAACTGAAATTTAGTGAGAGAGAGGAAAGGAAAAGCCCTTACTCATGCTGTGCTGGGTCTCAGGCAAGCCAACCCACAGTTCCTAGCCCACTGGCTGCCTGCCTGTGGCTGGGCTTTAGTGCCAGCATGACACTCACCAGCAGGGACTGGAATCTCTAGTTGTCTTTTCTGATTAAATACATGGCTTAGGGAAGACTGGCAGAGGTCTAATGTGCTGGAATATGACTCAACCAGGGTTTTTTGTTTTTTTTTGAGACTAGGTCTTGTTATCTTTGCCAGTGGAACCACAGGCTTACATTGCCCGGGTACCACAGACTCAAGCAACCCCCAACCTCAGCTTCCCAGGTAGCTGGGGTTACAGGCATGCACCACCACTCCCAGATAGATATTTTTTGGAACTAGTTCTCACTATGTGCCCCTGGTGGTATTTGAACCACAATCCCTGGCCCTGGCTGTGGCTTTCTAAGCTGCTGCTTACAGTCATGTGCCACCATGCCCAGCCTCAACCAGGGTTTTGGACACAATGAGATTGTGGAGATCTTTATTATCCCACAATGAAGTGTAACAGAGTTATGAGAGGCAGATGAGACCTGGGGAGAAGGTGTACGAGAGAAATTGAGAGTTTGGTGAGATGTATTAAGGAGTCCAAGTTCATTCTTGGAACATCAGACTGAAATACCAATTGTTTCAGTCCTGGGAAAGCAAACTTGTAAGTAATCACCACTTAACCCTCATGGTGCAGGAAATTAGGTGCTTCATGATGTCTGCCTTGTGAGCTGGAAGACTCTACCTCCTCCTCTTACCTGAGGTTCCTTTAGGACATTAGGCAAGGGATACTGGTCTTCAAAAAATAGAAATATTTCAGAATAGGTGCTTATCTTGTCTCTTTTAAGGAAAACATTTCCTCCCCTCCATTCCCCCTCTCTTTCTGCCCCTCCTATCTTCTTTTTTTTTTCTCAGCCTTGCCCCATTTCTTCTTCTGATAGGGACAGTCATAGAGGGGTCTGAGACCAATGGTAGGCAGGAGGCTGGAGTGACTGCAGGGGAGAGAAGAGGAGTGGACCTTTTGGAGAAAGATGACTGACTTTACCCTGACTTAGGTCATTGACCTAATAGCCTGACATTAGATCACATCATGAAAAAGAGCTATGATTTTGATAAGAGCCTCAGAAAGCTTAGAGAAGTGAAAGGAGGCAAAGCCAATGTTTTTGCTTTTTTTTATTTTTTATTTTTTAGTTATAACAGAACTGAGACAGCTGGTGGCACAGCTGAGTGGCAGGTTTTGGGGTTTTCAAGCAGGGAAGAGAAAGCACCATGCACTCAGGAACTGAGAAGCAGCACCAGGTGCTTTTTTGAAAGGGCCTCATGTAATTTGAGAGAACTCATGGGCTTTAACTGTGAATGTGGACCTCTCTGGCATCAGCCTGCTGAGTGGTATGCATTGGCATGCCTAGGACAGAGGCTTAAGAAAGATAGAGGCTAAGAATACCATCTGGGGGCTTAGTAGAAAATTGAGGGAAAAATGCAAAGTCCTGACCTTAGGCAAAGAAAGGATGAAGTTGTAGACAGTGCTTCTTAGGATTTGTTCTAGGACAGATAAGGAAGCTTGGTGATCAAATTCCCTCTGGGATAAATATTTGTTTCAAAAGAATTTATTTATAACTGACCAAAAAGTATTGAATGAATATTATTCATCTTTTACCAATTGGAGTTCTAGACAAGTTAGAGAACAGATAAAGGAGAGCAACCAGGAGAAACAGCTGTCACTCTTCTAAGTAAAACCTGTTGCCTGTCACAGTGCTGGCAGGGATGTGGAGAGAAAGGAACATTCGTACACTGCTGGTGGGAATGTAAACTGGTCCAGCCACTATGGAAAGCAGTGTGGATGACCCTCAAACTAATAAAAATTGAACTACCATTTGGTCCAGCAAGTGTTCTCTTGGGAATCTACCCAAAGGATATCTCAATGCTTGTACAAAGGGACACCTGTACTTGGATGCTACTGCAGCACTATTTACAAATGTAAGGACATGAAAGCAACCTAAATGTTCCAAAACAGCTGACTAGATGAAAAAGATGTGATATATATATACAATGGAATATTACTCATCAGTTAATTTTATGATAAAATGGATGTATGCTACAAGAAATCATGTTAGCAGAAACAAGTCAAAAAGAAAGATAGAAACCAAATGGTTTCACTAATATATGGGATATAGGACAAAAATAAACAAAAGCCATGAGGAAAAGTCAAAACAAGCTTACTACCAAACTGAAACTCACAACTCGGGACAGGGGGGAGAGGGTGGGAATGGTCAGGGAGAGCCGGGGGGGGGGGGGTGTTGAACCCTGGGGATTACAAAGATGTGAAATTTATATATAAATAATTTAATTTATAAAAACCTGTTGCCTGTCTTTGGTGACAAAACTCTTCTGGGGTGATGACTCCCTGGAGTAAATTCTGAGACCCAACGTATGGCAGAAGTGCCTCATCCTGATGAGATACAAGACCAGCACAGTTAAGATTTAATGAAGGGAAGGGGAAATCAAAGAGAAATAAACATATGGAAACACAGTCTGGTTCACAAAATACAACTGCCTGCCTACGACACAGAAGAAATCACCTTGACTCCATAGTATCCTGACTTGTGAGGAGATTCAGAGAACAGAATGGTCAGTCTGAATACAACTGCTCCTTTCGCATCCATCTTCTCTCCAGTGACTATAGGTGGAATAGCACTTTCCTGGGGGAGGCATGGATAGATGGATGGATACACAGGTAGTTAGGTAGATGATAGGTAGATAGATAGATAGATAGATAGATAGATGGATGGATAAATGGATAGATGGATAGATGGATAGACAGACAGATGATAGGTAGATAGATAGAGCGATAGATACATAAATAGATAGATAGATAGATAGATAGATAGATAGATGGATGGATAGGTGGATAGACAGATGATAGATAGATGGCTAGATGGGTAGATGGACAGACAGACAGATGATTGATAGATAGATAGATGGATAGATAGATGATACCTTATATTTCTTGATATTTTCACATCTTTCTCAAATTAGGGGAGCCCAAAGTCTCAGGGAATGGGTTACTGCAGGCAAAGAAGACACCTTTCTAATGTTTCAGTAAATGTCCCTAAACAGAAAATAAAATCATGTATTACTACTGGTAACTGAGTGTTGAGTAGAGAAGTTTGTGGACTATGGGTGAGTGCCTGAAGGTAGGGAGAGAGACTTCCACTGGTACTATTGGCATAGGCTGTGATGTGGCCTTCTCTGCAATAGGACATGTGGGGACCATGGGCCTGTGCATAGAGAAAAAGGGGGTGAAACACTGGGGGTTGGTTCTCTTACTCTCTGTACCATGTGTGAAGCCCCACCCTTCATGTGAGTGCAGCTGGGACCCTAATAAAGAGAGAAGTTCTCTAGCTTGTAGAGAAGCAGATTCATTCTTGACAAGTACTGAGCTCTCCCAAGGAAATAAATCTGACACATCAAGGGAATGCTGTTTATTTTCTTTTCTCACCAGCAGGGGAACACAGAGAATAGCTTTAAATCCAGATGGCTGGGATTGTGCGGGGGGAAGAGACCAGTAGCAAATCATAAAAAGCAATACAGACTTATTTTCTCCCAATCCAATCTGGTTTTTGGACACTTGTGTAGTTCTAACCACAGGAATAGCTTCCAATATTGTTCTCTTAACTTGTGTGATGCTTCTTGCATATAGTATCTCACATAATTTCTACAGTAACCTGAGAAGCAAGATGTTATTATTTCTGGTTTCATACATGATGAGTCAGAGCTAAAGAGGTGCTGCAGTTGTTAAAGGTCACAGAACTTGTAACTGACAAGTTCTTAGGGCTGGTCAGCCTGTTATCTGACAAGGGCATAGCCCTGCCTCTTTGGCCATCTATGTTTCTGGAGGAGACAAAGTCCACAAGGGGGGAAGCACAGCAGTATCTTAGGGACAGCAGAAACCCCTCTCTGCACTGTGATAACAGTGAGCCTTACTTCCGGGCCACTGCCTGCAGACCTGGCTACCACATTTGTCATGGACCCTGGGCCAACAGAGCATGTCCTCAGTATTGCAAATGGGATGTAAAAAGGCCCAGAAACACTTCTTAGCAAGGAACGAAGGAATCAACCAGTGGATGTTGATGCTATGATAACAGGTGAGAAGAAATCATTTAAGGACATTCGTGGAGAATAGGGTTTTTCCCCTACATATTAGAAATATACTGACATTGGGAAGATATTAGTTCACTGTAGAAAAATAGTTCCTAAGAATAGGGATTCTTCCTGGGGAAAGGGGTTGCCTCTTTTCCAATGCCTGTCAGGCATGCTCTAGCATAGGTAGGAATTTGGGCACATGGCCTCCAAGATCCTTTCTAATACTAAAATTCTCATATCCAAATGTCTTGAAGGCAGATACTCTATTTTATATCCTGTCTAGTTAAATGCTTTGCTATATTTGTTGATTGAATAAATGAATGAAGCTGGCCCTTGGGGGGTTCTCTGCAGTAACCTGGAGGAGGTGTGTTGGGCATGTTCTCTTAATCCTATTCACATCTCTAATCCTGTTGCTTGTAGACAGACTCAGTTGCTCAGATCCTGCAGGCCAGGGCCTAAGAGTCCTGGGCATTCATTCAGACTGTTAGGGGAAGATCAGAGCAAAAGAGCAGGGATATCTTGCAGTTTGGGGAGGATACTTTTTCCACATTGGAGGAAGGCATTCCTCCATTGAGGAGGTGTGTTGGGCATGGAAGGGAGAAGTACAGTCTCTGGGTGACCCAACCAGACTGATCTGGAAGGAAGAGAGGCTGATAGGTACATGCATGATAGGAAAATAATTATGCTATTATCTTTAAGATCATAGTTGAAGGACCGGGCACAGTGGCTCGTGCAGGTAAGCTTCAGCCTATGAAGTGGCCGGGGTTAGGGATCGTGGTTCGAGTCCTGCCTGGGGCCATAGTGAGACCTAGTTCCAAAAAAATAGCTGGGCATGGTGGTATGCGCCTGTAATCCCAGCTACCTGGGAAGCTGAGACTGGGGATTGCTTGAGTCTGTGGTACCCCGGGCAACAAGAGCCTGCGGTTTCATGGGCAAAAATAGCAAGACCTAGTCTCAAAAAAAAAAAAAAAAAAAAAAAAAAAGATCATAATTGAGTGGTGGAAAGCTCTATATAGAAATCTGTCTCTCCCCAATTCAAATTCTTTCATGGGATGGGGGAATCACTGTATATTGAGAGCTCAAAGTATTAAATGCAAATAATTCTTGATCCTTACCTAAGTTTTAGTAAAAAGTCATACCTCTCTGAGGTATGTCATGAAGGGGAGAAATGAGAAAAGTCTACACCCTTGGAAGGTGGAACTTTGAAGGAACAAATAAGCTGCAGGATGCAAGAGCACTCACGGCTTCTGAAGGCAAAATTTTCCTTTCGTAGTATTTCCTCAACCATCAGCAGAGGGTGGCAATTGTCTAATTTGAAAAATATCCCACAGGACTGGCTAAAGAAGGTAGAATTTAGAAAATCCTTCATCGCCTCAGGATTTTCTCTGAATGTTTAGTTCTGTAAGTTGTGCCTGGGAGATTTTGACCAACCCGTTAGCATTTCCTGAGGGATTCTCAAGAGCTCTGTTCCTAGAGAGTATCTTTGATTGTCTCAGCAGACAGGTCTCTCTTCTCTGCCTCCCCTCATTGCAGCTGCTCTGAACATCTGCCAAAGGGACTTCCCTCAAGGAGCACCTGCCAAGCACCAAGGGCGGCTTTATACTGCCCACTAAGCAAGTCCAAAAGATTGCCCTGTCAGAAATTTCCATTTCTTTGGAAAATAGAAATGTAACAAATGTTATAAAAACACTTTCTTGCTTTTTACAGATAATAGAGTCAATTTTGATTTGTGTAGCTATGAACAACTCCATACACGATAAAACATATTATTATGTATTTAACCATATGTTTTGAGCAGTTGAAATTTTGGTTTCCAAATGCATTCACACTAGTTTAAGCCCATTACTTCTGGCTAAGGAACTGCTAAGGCTTCCTATTGCTCCCAGCATTAAGCACTTAACTGCTCAGATCACAAAAACCTTACATGCCCTTCCAACTCTCACCTGTCTGAGCTAACATTCATACTGCATTTCTCCATTCTGGCTGACTTTTTCTTTTAACGGGCATGTCACCTCTTCCTTTTGCACCCTATGAATTTCATCCTTTTCATTTTCCTGCCTGCCCTAAATTTTTACCATCCATTCTTTTTTACTCCTTTTTCATCTTAGAGTACCTCAGTCTTTGCCACCCAGTTCAGCTGGACTTCTTTTCTCTTTCCGTTATATAGTGAAATTAGTTTTGACATGTTGATGGTGTCCTTGTCTTGGTGGGATAAGGCACTTCTTACTGGAGCTGTACTTAGTAGCCATACTTTTTTGGGGAGGGTTCAGGTGGAGGGAAATAAATTAGTCTAAATCCCTCTACAACTTTGATCACAGAGATGTAGGAAGGCAAAGTTGTGGATTAGATTGGCAAATTCAGGAAGAACATAGATATAGACTACAAGTAACCCACTGTTCCCCACTCCTGCCCCTCAGAAAGCCTGAATGTAAAGAATATTACATGTAAAGAATTGTCCACATTTCATCCAGGGAAAACATTCTCCCAGTTCTTTTGGAAGAAGTGTACAAATATGCCTAGTTTTTTTCTCCCAATGATTTTACACACACACACACACACACACACACACACACACAGCAACATTATTTTTTATTTTCTTTCTTACATCGTTGTATACCATGAGGTTCTCTACCACCTTGTTACTCTGAACTATCATTTCCATCTCTTCTGTTCCTTTTAGGCACATGTGGCTCTCTCACTAGGCTACATCCTCCAAACTAAACTTAATGGTAATAAAAATATCTTGAGCCCCAATCTACTATTCTTTCATTTTGTTTTTCAACTGAGTCAGTGTTCAAACGTGGAAAAGGTATATGACTTATTTGAGACACTAAAGCCCTGAATGATAGCTTTGGCATAGGTGAGTGGAGGCAGGAGGTATCTATCATCCAAAGTGCTTGATCGTGTTTCTGCATGGCAGCTGAATCTCATTCCATTTTGAACAGACTACACTTTAGAAAAAGACCACTCCAAAGTGGACCCTCATCTTCCAGGTGGGATCATGTGGTAGGCAAAGTTTTTGGATTTTAGTCATTTAGATACTCAGATATAAAGTTCAAAAGAGGCATCTTTGTTTTGGCAATGTGTTTAGTGATTCCTTTTGATAAAAAGTAGCCAAGAGGTTCAGCTGCTTGGAAAGACTGCTTCCGGAAACTCAAAATGAACCCAGACCACTGGGAGATCCTTTTAATTTACCACGTTGAGGGCTCCAAGGCCCCTATGAATACTGGATATCTATGGTAAAGTCCAAGTTATAAGTAGGGATATCAGGACCAGGTCCCATGACTAAGGATGCAGATTTTATATTAAACATTCTCTTGGCCTTACTTGCTTATTTTTATTGTCCCAGCATATAGAATGATGAAGTTTCAAGAGAGGTTCAAGAGAATGGAGATATAGCTATCAGGTCGATAGGAGATTGAATTGGCTTGGGATTAGAGTCTGATAACAGAGCAACAACAACTCTATGAATAAAGTCTTAAGTTGTTCTCAGGGGATTTAAGTATTACCTGGATCAAAGAGCAGCAATGTCTAAAGGGAAAACAGCTAAGCTACAAACCCTCCTGTACCTCTGGCTAGGCGGTAAGCTGAGTATTGCAGAGCTGCAGATGATTGAGAAGATCTGGTCCCCAAGTTTGGGGAGACTTCCCAGCAAACAGGTGGGTCTGTAATTTAGGGTCTCAGGCATGGTTCTTAAGAAAATTCATGAACACACTGTACTTAACATCTCCCCCATGGAATTGTGTCCCTGAAATGAAATAAATATTTGGCTCTCAGAGAAAACTTGCCATTAAGGAGTTCACATTGTATCTCCATATAGCTCCTAGGCCCCAGTTCTGCATACTCAGCCTTTAGCACATATACTAGAATGACAGACTAACCCCAGTTTGTCTAGGGTTTTCCATTTCCATTTCCACCTCCTGGGAAACCTCTTGGTTTCAGGCAAACCAAGATAACTGGTCACTCTGCAGTGTGATAGATGAGAGGATTTTGAAATGTTAATTGAGTAGACTAGGGCATATGGGTAATTGCTCTGTCACCAGCACAAGGTATCATACAGATGGATCTGGGTTAGAATATTTACCCCCATGTACGAATTATGTGACCTTCCCACTCTGACAGGTAATGGCTATAAAATGTTTGAGATTATGCTTTACTACCAGGTGCTTATTTCTAAGTTGTAGTGATTAATATGTAATTGGAGACCTAAATGTGATCGTGCAAAAAGATTGTGATTGGTTGGTCCTGATTCGAAAGAAGTACAAAGAACTCACACAACTTAACAAAAACAAAGCAAAAAGCCCAGTTAAAAAATGGGGAGAAGATCTAAAAAGATACTTCTCCAAGAGGAAGTCCAAATGACCAACAGGCACATGAAAAACTATTCAATGTCAATAGCAGTCAGTAAGGGAAATGCAAATCAAAACCACAATGAGATACCAGCTTACACCAGTTAGAATGGCCCACATCCCAAAAACAGACAACAACAAGTGCTGACGTGGATGTGGAGAGAAAGGAACACTTTTACACTGCTGGTGGGAATGTAAACTTGTCCAGCCACTATGGAAAACCATGCGGAGGACCCTCAAACTAATGAAAATGGAACTATCATTTGACCCAGCAATCGCTTTTCTGGGAATCTACCCAAAGGAGACCTCAATGCTTGTACAAAGGGACACCTGTGCTCGGATGTTTATTGCAGCACTATTTATAATTGCAAGGTTCTGGAAACAACCCAAATGCCCCAAGATGGAGGACTGGATGAAAAAGATGTGGTATATATACACAATGGAATATTATGCATCAATTAAAAATGACAAATTTGATGATTTTTTTTTGGTAACATGAATGTACCCGGAAGAAATCATATTGGCAGAAACAAGTCAGAAGGAAAAAGACAGAAACCAAATGGTTTCACTAATATGTGAACAACCAATGAAAGTACACAACTCAGGGTGGGGGACAAGCTGGAGAAGCCAGGGAGGGGAGGTGGTGGGTGACCCCCAGGGATTACAATGATGTGAAATATATATATATATATATATATATTATTTAAGTTAAAAAAAAAGAAGTACACAGAGATCTGGAGAGGGTCATGAGACCAGAGACTCTTTGAGGTCTTGAAGTCTACTGTAGCTTGGTGATCTGACTCTTTCTAGGATGTGTAGATTGGGAAGTCACTCTGTATTGCTCTTCATGCTTTTGTGAAGACTTTTAGAAGAGGAGGAAAGACCTCAGGCTTTCCTCCACATTTCCCAAAACCCCTCCTTTATAAGTTCCTGTTTCTCAGAGGTTCCAGATAGCTAAAGGAGAGTTACCCTTTTATGTGGATGGTAGGTGAATGGCTCACTCTATGAAGGACATAGTTTAATGGGTTTGGGACTACAGTTGATTACAAGGGTCTCAGAGTTTATCTAGTAAACTGTGTGAGACCCATGAGGTAAAATTAATCAGTTATTATACTATCAAAAGTGGAGAACCAGGATAAGGATGGAGTTGTCTTGGTAGCATGTTTTCTATCATATATGCTACCTCGCCTACCGTGGCCATATCTTCCTTTTTTTGTTCTTGTTCATAAACATACTCTTAGACTGTAACTGAGCATTGTATTTCTACATTTTTGTGGAATAAGTTACCATACACATAGTGGTTTCAAGCTGTACCCATTTATTATCTCATAGTTTCTGTAGATAGACAGTTTTGGCATGGTTTAGCAGATCCTCTACTTGGGGTCACCCAAGGCTGCATTTAAGATGTTGGATGGACTGTGCTCACTTCTGGGGCTCAGGGCCCTTTTCTAAGTTCAAATGCTTTTGGGCAGATTTAGTTTCTTTTGGTTGTAGGGCTAAGGATGGTTTTTACTGCTTGTCAGCCAGTAGCTATTCTTAGAACTAGAGGCTGTTCCCAGATCCTTGCCATGTGTCCCTCTCAAACATAGTAGCTTATTTCTTTTAGACTCTTCAGAAAGAGTCCATCCCCTCCTTTTAAAGGTTTATATCTGATTGAGTCAGATCTACCCTCAGACAACCTCCCTGTAGATCAATTCATCATCAAGCATTTAGAATCTTAATTACATCAGCAAAAGCCCTTTTTCATTATTTCCAAATAATGTAACTCAGAGGAATAACTTGCCATCATATTCATGACCTATGAAGTATGTTTCATTCACGCTCAGGTGAGAGCCCCACACAAGCTGTGGCCACTAGGGGCAGGGCTCTTGGAGGCCATCTTAGAATTCTTCCTACTCAGGGTAGAGGTCAAGGAAGACTATTGAGAGGTGAAGTCTGAGTTGAGCACTGGAGGATAATACAGACATTTCTAATTTCCCCACTAACCTGTGAGTTACTTGAGAATACATTGTCATACACCTTTTATTTAAATTCCTGATGCATAACACAGTGCCTGGTATATCATTAATACTATGTTTTTATTATGGACTAAATATACATACCAAAGAATCAGCATGGGCCAAGTCTTAGAGATTTGATAATATATATTGAGTTTTAGACCCTAAGAGACTCAGATTTCTAGATCTGTTCTACTGTCTCCAGTATCATTTTTAAAAGTATCCTGGATATGATTTCTCCAGAAATCCTTTGATTGAAGACTCAGGATTTCTACTGCTGACCCAGTAGATCCATTTAGTGGTTGAAATTAGTTAACTATCCTCCAGTGGGTTTTCTTGGGCTCCCATAAGTTACTCTATTCACTTATGTTCTGAGATATATTGTAGACCCTAAGAATAAAGTGATACTGTTTTTATCATTTTCAGAACCCTCTAAGGAGAATTGAGGTTATAGTTGCTATTCTTGGAACATAAAATGAGCTTCAATCAAGAGAAAGAAGGTGAATTGCTTAAGTCAGACACCATAGCTGAAGTTAAAAAATGCCTAGAATCTTTGAAAACTTTGGTTTGAAAGCATTTCTAGTGCTCAGCTCAACTAAAGGGAAGTTTGCTTTGTTATAGAATACAATAACAGTTTTGGAAAAGAGCAGCCTCTATAGCTTACTGACACTGGGAACATAGATGTAGGAGGGAAATAGTTTTATGAAGTTACCTTATTTGGGAAAAAGTCTTAGTTTAAGTAAAATAGGTAAGAGTTCGATTTAGAAATGAATAGAAACAGATATTCCTCAGCAGATCAAACTTGTGTATATGTGGAGCTAGGATAAGACTGCCTTTTTCTGTTTTTTTTTTTTCCTTATAAGTTTGAAAATGTCTAATTCTGATAAAATGTTAGCTTAAGTGTTTATTTACTTTACTTTCTTCCTGGGTTCCTTACTCCAAAATATTTTTTTTCTGTTTTGCCAGGAACTGATAAAAAATAAGATTATAAATGTGCTTTGTTAAAAATGCAACAAGCACATGATAAACATATATAACAAAAGATAATA
Source organism: Uropsilus gracilis (assembly GCA_004024945.1). Lineage (NCBI taxonomy): Eukaryota > Metazoa > Chordata > Mammalia > Eulipotyphla > Talpidae > Uropsilus > Uropsilus gracilis. The sequence continues at coordinate 68,176 of PVHY01007042.1, forward strand.
CATTTGGGGAGTTTCTTATAGGTGGTAATGATGGTGTAGCTGGTGGTAGGTGCGTGCGTTTCAGTGGATTGTAATATTGCTTATTTGTAAAATTGCATTGACAATGTCCATGCCATATTAGGGTCTCCCTGATAGAAAGGCTTATAAAATGTTTACAGATCTAAATTTACAGCAATTCAGTAGAAGAAAATGTAGCATTTTTTAATTCCTTTGTTCCCATAACTTTATGCAACAGCTAATGTTTGTTATGCCTGTTTGAGCTAAAGGACTAGAGGAAATAGGATTATCCTACAAATATCTGGGGCTCAGAATTTCTGGAAAAAACAGGATATTTTTTTCATGTTTCAAAAATTGAATATGTACAGATTCCATGAACTGTGTGTTGAAAGCATAAAATGAGTAAATCTTGTTTGAACCACAAGCATTCTCATTTTAAATAAACCCTCCAGGATGCTGTTTCACGATAAACATTTGGATATATATGATTGTCAGTATAATTTAAGGGCACAAGGCCATATCTTTGAAAGAAAAAAGTACAGGAAAGGTAGTTGTAAATAAAATTTGTATACATGCATATATAGATATGCACAGATTTATGATTTAGATAATAGGTCATTATGAGAATATTGAGAAACGTAATTATTGAGTCAATGATAGCATCAGATACTATTGTCCCTGCTGTTATTGTTAAACATGTGATTCCCCCCCCAAAAAAAATCCCAAATCAAATACTCTAAATTTACATTCTGAGAGGTCTTCTTGACCCTAAGTAACCTCTAAAAGCTTTGCTCTAATAATGTTTGACCTTCTTCATTTCCATCTCTTCTGTGCCTTTCATCTATTCTTTTTTGTTGGTCAAAGAGCACTGACTCTGGGGTTTTGGAAAGATCCACTTGCTTGAAAAACAAAGTACTGTAGTATTCTAAATACTTTCTTTCTTTGGGTTAGGGTCAGAAGAAGGACACCAAGTGATGTTTTTAGTTTCCGCTAAAGAGTCTTGTTTTTTTTTTTTTTTTCTTGTGAAAGAGCTAAAGCATGCCCAGGGCTCAAAATTTAAAGATTTCTTCATTTGTCCTTCCAGAATTTTTATCAGATTGCCTGAATCAAATACTCTAGAAATCCATCAACTAAAATTGGACTGTTTTCATGTAAAGTGAAATGAAAATCTAAGCCACTCCATGCTGTTTACAACTCTTTTTGAAAAGAGAAAAGGATTAATTCTTCAAGTAAGCTAACTTGTGTTATGGAGTATATCGACTTTCCATTCCCCTGGAATCCTTACCCACTCTATTGACTTCAATTGACCCACGCAAAAGCTTTCCAAACCAATAGCTCGAACCCTGATTTTTCTTAACTTCAGTCCAACTTCTACCTGACTACTAGATATTTTTACTGACCTGAAAAGCCTTCACCAAGAACCTCAGCTATCAAAAAACAAACGGCTTAACTTCATCCAGACAAGATCAGGCGTGTTCAGGGTGGTATGGCAGTAGACTGCTTAACTTTACCCAAACTTGTGTCCTTTCTTCTCTATGTTTGTTGCTCATTCTCAACTCCCAGACAGGGAAGTATGATTTCATATTTCGTTCCTCATTCTTCCTTAATCCTTCAAATGGTCACATGTAAAGCTCTATTTTCCTTCCAAACATCTTTCAAATTCACTTCTCTTTTTCCCACTGTACCCCCTACCTCAAGCATTTAATATCTCACAAGAGATATAAGAAACCCTGAACATCAGTTTTTTTAATTTAAAATTTAAAATTTATTTGTATATAAATTTCACAACATTGTAATTCCAGGGGTTAACTCCACCCCTCCTCCCCCCCCCCTTTTCCCTCATGCTCAAAGTTGTGCACTTCAGTTTGGTGCTTAGCTTGTTTTAACTTTTCCTCAAATCCTTTGTTTATTTTTTCACTATATCCCATATATTAGTGAAACCATTTGGTTTCTGTCTTTTTTCTTTTTTTTTTTTTTTTTTTTTTTTTTTTTTTTTTTTTTTTTTTTTTTT
>PVHY01007043.1:0-42126 GCA_004024945.1 Uropsilus gracilis
GTTAAAATAAATAAATAAATAAATTGGAGATGTCATTACAAGCTGGGTGTGGTGGCACACCCTTGTAATCTCAGCTTCCTGGGAGGCTAAGTGTAGGGATCACTTGAGTCCACAGGTTTGAGACTACCCCAGGCAACATAGGACTAGGTCCTTTTGAGACCTAGTCTCAAAAGGAAAAAAAAAGAGCTGTCATTACAGAAAACTGAAAAATGATCATGTTTGATGCATCTAATGAAGAGACATCAATTATTTCTCTTTTTAAGGACTTTGATGCAGTCTGTGGAATCTCTTTGTGACTTTTTTTTTGTGAGCTATTTTGTGAGCTATTTATATTCATAGACATCATTATGTATGATCCCTACTTGTTTTCTAAACATGAATTTGGGAAACAACCATTGGTTTTGTTCTATGAAAGACCTGGAAATCCACTGTGATGGAGAAATATCATGGCTGCCCTCAATGGAATTATGGCATCAATATAACTTTTCTTGGTTTCAGTCTCCAAGCCAAAGCCTACTGATGATAACTCCATAAGAAAAAAGTTGGAGAGTTTATTTACACAAGTCAAACTGTGAAAAATCTTTAAACAATTATTATTTTTATAATCTGGATCCCAATTTTCAGCGAGTAATGGAAATTTTCCAAGTGCGAGACAAAAATTGTATCTAAAAGTTTCAGAGGTATGGTATTGTAGAACATTTGAAACTGCCTTCTCTGGACTGAAGTGAAACACTTTATATAAGAGATGGCTTATTTGGAGGGTGGAGAGGAAAGGTCCAGAACATTTATTGACCTTATTGTTTAATATCATCACCTTGGCCTTGGAGACAAATCTCTGAACTACTGGGATTGAATAACTGAATCTGGCCTAACCCCTCACCCTTCTATCTAAGCAAATTGAAATCAAAGAAGAAATAGAGCTGGGTACTACATATCAGATTTCTAGTCCCATATAATTATAAAATATATATCTTAGTGTTACACTCTATTCCACTTGAACAAAATTCAAGCTTTCTCTTGGGCTAAAGAAAGAAGTAAAGGCCCTGGTTGGCGTAGATTGATACCACCACGTCATGTTTGTATGGTGGATATACTTGGGCCAAGAACTGTGCTAAATATTTGATATGAATCAGCTCATTTAATCTGTATTCAGTTGCCTTTTCTATTTTGCAAGCAGAGGTTAAATAACTTGCCTGGGGTTACCTTGTTTTCCTGTGGACAAGCAAGAATTTTCAAACTCAGGTTCTTTGAATTCTAGAAAACCATCTTTGTAATTACTAATCATCATGCCTTACTTTGTCTAATCTTGTCATTTCAACCTAATTTGGAGCAGCTGGGTGACTAAGGCTTTTGGTTACAGCGAGTTGAGGGTTTTTTTTTGTGTGTGTGTGTGTGTGTTTTTTTTAAGTTTTTAAGGCCTTGCACTTTGTGTGTTCTTAAATTACAAGTCACAAGGTACCCTTGAGGGAAAAAGGATTTCTGTCATCACTGCCAAGGCTATGCTAAGAATTCTTTTCCTGATTCAGATTTTTATTTTTCATTCATCAGACAATTCTTTGTAGACTAAATGAGTCTTATAAGGCATTTTAAATAATTCCAGTTGAAAAATCATGACCCCTACAAAAGTCCTTACATGGGTTAATAAAAGTTCAAGTGTTAGACCATTTGCTATGCTACTTTCTCCCTTCCTTTACTCACATGTCATCCAATAAAGCTCCCAGTATACTCAAGTGATTAGGTTCAACTAATCTATAGACAGAAATGTTAGAATGATTTGAAGGGGCAGATGTGCCCTGTGCAACTCACTCCACCAAATGAGAAGATATTTCAGAAGGGAGTCACTGTGCTCTCTGCAAGAAAAATGTGCATGAATTTCCTTGACCAGGGTTCTTTTTTCAAATCCCTCACTGTTGTGTGAACTGATTCAGACTGTGCCTCAGTCTTCCTACTGATGACTTTTTCATGGGACAGTATGGGCTCTGTAATTGAGTGTGTTAGGTATGAATCACCATTCAAGGCAGGACAATTTGGAGATTATTGAAGAAATGATAGGTAGATTTTATTTTTCCCAAACATGGAAAAGGTCAAATAATTATACTTTGAAAAATCATTATAGCCAACAATTATCCTTTAGAAAGAAAAGTACTAGGGAAAAAAAATGATCACTTTCTCCTCCATGATTTATACCTTGGCTCAGTGACAAAGGTTACATTGTCTTATCTTGAGCATAAATAATCCAGAGGTCCCACTATGGAAAAACATAGATTTATATACCCCCTCTTTCCATAAGTTGAGAACAGCTAAAGCTTGCTTTTTTGCTGTTTCCTTTTGTGTTTTGGGGCTAAAAACCATCAACTATCAATTTTCTTGACTAAAAGACCAGTTTAGTAAAATCATTCATTCTGTAGATCCTTATTGGGTACAAGTCTAGACAAGTCACCAATGGGCTCCTATGGGAACTAGAGATAATCAGAGATGCTCCCCATGCCTACCTGGACCTTCACAATATTTGCACAGAACCCCCAAACTCCCTCTAGCCTGAAATTTCAACTTCCTTCCCTCACCTAGATTCTGAGTTGCTAAGTGTTACTGAACAAACTCTTAAGTGCATGTAAACAGTGCAACAACTCAGAAGACCCTTTCTCAAGCAGCCAAGGCTCAGTAGGGTTGTTGAGAACTGTGGTCAAGACAGCTTGCATTCAGCACTGAGGACCAGAATGTGCCAGAGTGGAGCTTAGGAGTGGGGAACAGAGAATTGTGAACAACCCCCACTCCCTGCTGTGGTAAACGCATCACATTTCCTTGAACGTTGACACAGCAGACTCCAAGCTAAGCCATCCAAAACACACAGCATGAAAGAAGGACACTTGTTGGGGCAATCTGCAGCTTCTGAGTCTTCAAGCTGAAAATGTGTCAGATTTGATGACAGTGATGAAAATGTATTTTCTCTCTCCTTCCCTTAGCAACCCCTCCCGGGCTCCTGTAATTGACTGCATTGGGTATGAATTACTAGTTGAAGGAGCTGAGGGGTGTAGGGGGTCCCATGGAGTGACTGGGTCTCCTATGGTGACACAAAGCCTGCCAGAAAGCCAGGAGCCAGGATGCTGGCCCTCAGAGGGCAGGCCACAGCTCTGCCACCTCACTGAGATTTCAGGCCTTACTTCCAACTTTTATGTGCTTTGACCTGTAAGTTTTGTTAAGTATCACCTTGCTGAAAGCCTCATCTGTGGTTTCTGAGGTGAGGGAATAGCACTGAAATTGAGAAAACATTTGGTTTGCCTCAGGCAACTAGATTTAAGCAAGAAAATGCCAATCCCTTTCCTTTGACCCAAGGATTTTGGACAGTATTTTATCCTGAGGCTGAACAGCATGTTTCTCCCCAACCCTAACCAAAGTAGCTATTTGCTAAATATTTCAGAGTGTGATGATGGTGTTTAAGAGCTGCCATAATTCCAGTGTTTTGGTTGCAAAATACCCCTGCCCTCCCTGCCAAGTGTAAGGTTAGAGTTCAAGAAAAAAAAAGAAAGTAGAAACCAAAGGCCTGTCTCATTTTCTCTCTGTACCATGAGAGACCAGCCTTGGGGTCTTCATTTAAATTTACCACTTACTTTATAGTCCTTACTCACTGAGAGATTTGGAGTTTAAACCTAAGCTTTTAGGGTTAAAATTGTAGCTTACACTCAAAAGAACATAAAACACTTGTGCAGACTCCATGCATTTTCCCTAAAGTTGCACATTTGTCTTATAGCACAGGAGGAAGAAAAGACATTGATTTTTACCCAACTTATTTGATTCACAGTGCTAGAGGTTGCCAACATAACAATTGGCGCTTTCTTGATTTCCAAGATTCTAAGTCTTGACAATGAAGAAATTTAAAGATGCTGGAAAGATTGAAATATTAAAATAAAGTCACCAGGGTTTAAGAAGACATCATATGGAAAAAAAGAACAAAATGGATTAAACTTTGGGTCCCTGAGTCTTATTCACCTCTCCCTGGCCCCATGCTTCTGCACTGTGATCAAAATCATAGCAGTGGGGTTCATGGAAACTTAGAAACAAAAGCCATTGTCATTTATATTTAAATAGCTTGGAGAATGAGACAATATGTGCAGTGAAGCTGAATTTGTCACTAGAGAAGAGTGTTTCTCCCATTTGAATATAACTTTTATAAATAATCCTTGCTTGTGAGCTGTGAATCAAGTTGTATGTTATGTTAGATATCAAGAAATTGACATACTTTTGATATTTAGCAGATCATCCTGTGTCTTCTGCTTAATGAAATAATGAGAATGAGTGCCCTTTCTTTTGCCAGTCTTTGCCTCTTTTTTATATTAATCACAGCTGAATTGAACAATTTCACCACTTTGTACAAAATAATGCTCTTCTTTGTATTCACTCGATACACAACTTGAGGGCATCCAATTTTTGCAAGTAGAGATCTGGGAATATCTTGAGTGATTTATACACAGAGTTGCAGGATTGGTCAAAGAGAACTGAAATCCATTATCTGATTAACACTTTGCTTTAAGGAAAAAAATTGTCATTCTTACCAATATCCAAAACCTTAGCAATATTAAGGGAAGAATGAGACACAACTGATACTTGCTTTAAATGTGAATGGCTTTTACTAATTACATTGCATTGGTCTTCAAATTGCTTAGAGAATTATTATTCAAAAGACAAATATATATGGAATGAAGTCATGCCACTGTGTTTTCAGTGCAGTGATAATCTTGATCCTAGAGTGAAGCTGGAGGGAATTATGTGCTGTCCCAATTTAATCCCAGCATTAAAATTGCATTTAATCAAAAGTGTGAATTTAACCCCAGGTGGCATTCAGACAGTAGAATTAGTTTTAGGTACTTTAGAATTCCATTTCCTTTTAATACTTGGAGAATCAAAATTGTTATCGAATTTCTGCTCCTTGCTTAAATTAATTGTTCTAAAGTTTAAAACGAAAGAGTCTGAACTGCAAGTCAGAAGATGCAAGATTCTTTGCATTCTTCTGTGATTTACCTCAAGTGGCCAGGCTGGTAGTTGTTGATTCTCTGCCAGCAGCTCAGCTTGCCTGGTTCCCTACTTACTTGCTCTGCCTATGTGGCAGTCTGATCCCACTGAACTCCAGGACAGGTGGAGAGAATACTAGATATTCACATGTAACTCCAAGAAATTCCTTATTTGTGTAACCTATTTTAAAGTTAAATTGTTTTGAAGATTTCTCCAGGGACAGTTATTTTGTCTTCCTTTCCTGAAGTTGCAGTGGTAGTAATTGATATGCCAGAAGTAACAGGATTAAGTAACTATGTCTTCTGACTTCTCCTACAATGTCCTACACTTGCTGCTGTGCTAAATAGCATTTTATTCCTTTATCCTTTCCTTGTTCGTGAACTGCTCATACTTGCGACCCTTTCTATTCTTGAAGTGTTTTTTTTTAATTTCCCTGCTATTTAGATGACATGTTTGGTATCCCTGCCCAGGACCTCAGACTTTTTAGGTCCTCATATTTACTGAACTTTCTTTTAGCAGCTACATTTGTTCTCCTTGGCTGAAAAATTGCTGGGACCTACCATGAACCTGTGCTCCCTCCTAATTATATTCCTGTACATGGAAACCCAGAATTAGTTGGCCAGATGGCTGAGAATCAGCTTCGATGAATTTTATGAATTTCATGCTCTAACTGTGGGAGGGCAAAATGGACTACTGGTATACTCACCCCTAGACCTTCAGGGATCACCATAGGCCTTTATAGCACTTGTATGAGCTCTGAACAAAAATACAGACACAGACTCATTGTAGGACTTTTGTATTAGGTGCTCACATTTCCTATAATGTTTTATTTGAGGTGTGTATCTGGCAGTTCCTTACTATTCAGATTCACATCTCATAAAATGTATCTTTCACAAAGGCCTTTTCTTCCTACCTTATCTGAAACAGGCCCGTCCTACATAAACACTATCAACCTCCTTACATTACCTTTCCTATCATTTTATAGGGTGAAAGTATATCACACAGTCATTTATTTACATGCTTATTGTCCAAGTTCCACTAGAATGGAAATTGCCTAAAGTCAGGAAATTGGTTACTTTATTTGCTGTGATTTTGTAGCATCCAGAATGGTACCAATCACATAGCAGGCACTCAGTATGTCTTTATAGTGCAAAGACAATGAAAGATTCTGAGAGTGGGGGATAAATTTTAATTTTTTAATGAACAGACCCATTAAATTTTTTCCTCTTTACATGTCACCTCACCAGAAGGTGGGGAGAGAACAGGCAACATATTAGGGAACTAAAGTTTTAGAAGTTTGCAGATGAAAGCATAGTGTAAGGGGAGAAATATGATTTTAATTCTCTGAAAGTAAGTAATATTGTTAGAACAAGAGCGCTATGAGTTTTTTCATGAAACAAAATAGATTTTAAATTGATAGTTTATTTTAAAAATTGTGGTTCTTTTGGAAAAACTGGTACTAAGTACAAAATTTCATAATTCCAGCTTTTCACTTTGACCTGTATTATCTTCCAAGATACTTTTATGAATGTCCATGTTGTGTTTCTTTCACAGCCTCCTTCATTCAAATGATCTTTCAAAAATTGTCAGACTCCCAATATTCCCTATCCTCTAACATAAACCTCTGATGTTTGCATTCCTTAAATCAAATTCAAATGTCTTAAGCAAACTGAGTAAAATTTCTCCATTAAATAAAATGTAGTGCTTATTTTGTTTACATGAAGCTATCTGAAATAAGCAGAATTCAAGCAATTAAGTTTTTTTCTTAAAAAAAAAACAGGTGTGAATCAGAACATTAGTATTTAATAACTCACTAATTATCATTTACTAGAGGGAGCAAGTTTTTGAGAATAGAATACCCTCATCTAACCACCTTTACTAGATTTTTTGATTCTTTCACTGATTAGTACTGATTTCTTGACCAGAATTTTAGAAATGGGATATGTTGGCTTCAGATTTTAGTACTTGAGAACAGTCTGTTGGTGCTAAGTTGTCTTCATCAGTTCTTCTCTTTTAGCTAAGAAATTGAAGTACATGGCTGTGTACTTAATTCTTACTTTTTAAAACAATCAGAGCAACTCTGTTTTATTTAAGATGTCAGAGGAGAAAATGGGAGAAATAGTCTCATGCGCTTTCCCCCTATTAGGTCAACATGAATCAAAAAACATAGGAAAAGGAGTTCCACACATTTTACTTTATATTTTCACATCACAAAAAAAAGGATTACAATTTACTACATTGCTTTCTAAATCTTAACAATGCATCTTTGCAAAATGGCAAGATCATTTACTCACTGGAGCTTGGGTCTCACCTCTTTTCCTGCATTAAACATGTGCTTCTTTATATCCAGTCAAATAAAAAAATAGTACTATATAGATAAAAATTTCAAAGTTAAAAGGGAGTCGAGTGTGTATTTAGTCTATCTTCTCTCATTTTACAGATAAAAGAAGCTCACAAAAATGTTGCAAGGTCACGCAGGTGGCTAGTAGCAAATCTAGAATGATAAACCAAGACTTCCAAGTTACCAGCACTTCTTTTTATTATGTAGCCACCATTCTTTCAATAGCTGTCATAATACAAATCTATCTTTGACACTTTGTATATATTATTCTCATTATGGCTTTCTTAAAAAATATTATAATGTAAGCATTTAATAATCAACGAATGGGACATGGTAAATTAAAACATTCGTATTTGTGTATTGTCATAGGTTTAAAAAAAAAACAAGGCTTTTATAGGTACATAGTAAATGGTTTCCTTTCTATCCCCATATCTTAGTCACCCACTTCCTCCGCTTCCCCCAGAAAACAACCAGTGTTAGGTTATTGTGGAATCACTTCAGAGAAATGCAAAGCTTACTGTAACTTTTATAGACTATTTGTATCTGACTTTCCTTTCCCCCCCTTCATGTTAATGGAGATTTTCCCTTTTCATCCCAAAAACCCATTTCATATTCTCTCCCTCCCCCTACCACCCTTCTTCCCTCTCTTCCTCTCTCTCCCTCTCCCTCCCCCTCATTTTTTTGTTAAATGTACACCATTGTATTGATATGCCATTAGGTTTTTAGCTATTTAATCTCTGTCAATATTTATCTAGTTGTTTAATAATAGCAGTAATTCAGCAAGTACCCTTGCATATAAACAAAAATGTGGATAAAGTAATACCTCTTTTCTGCTGTTTCTAAATGCATTTGCTTTTTGTTGTTGTTGTCATTGTTAATTAAATACCACTATTAACATCCTTGTTAATATTTTGATAGGTGTGGCCACCATATCCCTCCCACCACTGAAGCACCACAAAGTCCTCCATTTGTGCTCCTCCCCACTCCCACTCCCAGCTTCAACCTCCCCACCCCCCCACCCCCATTCTCCCTCTCTTAGAGGGAGACTTGGAGACTTCCAGTTTATGGTCATTTTTCCAAAGTTCATTTTGTCTTTGACCATTTGTTTGTTTTTTGACATTTCACATTTAAGTGCTAACATCCAGTATTTATCTTACTCCTTATAGCCTATTTTGTTTAGCATAATCCTCCAAGCTTCATCTATATTGTCACAAACTTTTCCAGTCCCTATGGAAAGCAGTGTGGAGGTTCCTCAAAAAACTAAAAGTGGGTCTGCCACAAGACCCAGCAATTTCACTCCTTGGTGTCTAATCCCCAAACACTAATTTGAATGGGAATCTGCATGTCTATGCTTATTGCAGTAGATTTATAATAGCCAAGATTGGAAACAGCTTAAAGGCCCCGAAGCAAATGAGTGGACCCTGAAGATGTGGCATATATATAAGCAATGGAATACTACCCAGCCATCAAAAAAATAAATACATGCCTTTTATTCTTTTTTTTAATATTCCACATGTGAATGATACCATGCTGTGTCTTATGTCATAATTTGGCCTTCATTTGTATTTATATGATCACATGTATATATCATATGATAACATCTTTTCCCCCCTATTGCTGATAAATAACTCATTTGTTGTTTAGCATCAGAAAGTTAGTAAATTTAGAAATAATTAGATAAGGGCTCAGCTGAGATCATAGGGGTAAGCTTTCTATAATTACCAGTTAATGGATTTTGCCTGACAAGTGAGGTCTGATAAAAGAGAACATTTAGTCTAGACAAAGATTCTGAGCACCAATTCCTGATTTTCTCTCAAACTATGTAGAGAGTAGTACTGAGTGTGAAGAGGAGTGTCTTTAAACTGTGTAGCATGAAATGTGGAATTAATGGAAGCAGACTGATGATTTCAAGGGTCCTATGGTTTTTATTCTCTAGATTAACTGTACTTCCTTAATATACAAGAAATAGAACAGTTATAAGTTAAACCAATGAGGGAAAGCAGACCATTTTTCTCTTCCTGGGCAGATCATAGGTTTATGAAATTGAATTTCTGAGAGTCTTTTCTTTGCATTGAGCTTCTTGGCAAGAAGGGAAACCTGAATAATGCATCACTTCTGAGCTTTTTCTTGAAGGGCTTGAGGACAGACATATGGACAATGGTTTAAAATATATAAATATGGTCTTTCCAGTCATAGAAATCTTCTGATCCAAAGGATGCTTTTCTTGTTTAGCAAAAAAGGGGGAAAGGGGGGAGCTGTATACTCAGACTCAAAAAACCAAGACAAAATACATGGTATCTGACACTGAACAAAACCGTACTGTACTTTTTTGAGTACTGCAGCCCTGTGATCAGATAAAGCCAATTCTAAATGTGGAGTGACTCTACCGCCTTCTAGCCACCAAACCCTGTAACTACACATTTTTGTTTGATAAAATTACAGAAGAGCTGTTATTTTTAAAGAAATTTTATTCTATTTTAATGCCTGTAGTTCATCTAGGAAAATGATTGCCATACTTATCCCACTTGTCATCTTGTGTATGCAAGCACACAGGATGGGATGTGCCTACTTACCACACCATCGTAGAAACAGTTGTGCATCCCCAACCCAATATAGATTTGTCCTGATTTCTAACAATAATTGAGTCCATACTGGGGGTTATTGCATTTTATAGTTGTTTTTTCCATACATATATGTTGGGAGTCTCTGTTTAGAAAGTCCACTACCAATATAAGATTACTTTGCAAGAATTCTGTCTAACCATATCTGCAGCCTTCTTGTTCAAAGCATGAACTCATTCAATCTTACTGGGTCAAGACATATAGATAGTAATATAAGGCATACAAATATAATTTATTTAGTTAAGATTTTCATAAGTGGTTTTGTTAATACAGTTTATGGTTAAACTGTATTCACAATGGTATTTATGAGTGTCCAATGGTATTTATGAGCTAATACATTTTTATGATGTGGAGAGTTGTGTGATCCTTGCTAGTTATTCTGTGGTAAAATGTTAAGGCCATCAATGAAAAAGACTATTCTTACTCATCTTTATGTTCCCAGCACAGTATCTGGAATAGAGTAATCACCTAATGCTTATAAATGGATAAATGGATAAATGAAAATCACTCCTCAGATTCTTTGAAATGAAGAGATTAAAATGGCTCCTGGAAAAAAAAAAAGTGTGTGCCCATGTTTGCTGCTCTATTTGATGGAGAAAGAAGTTGATTTTGTCATGTATTTTCAGAAATATGGTCTCTTAAAAAAAAAATTTTTTTTTGAGACTACGTCTCGCTATTTTTGCCCGTGGAACCGCAGGCTCTCTTTGTCCGGTGTACCATAGATTCAAGCAATCCCCAGCCTCAGCTTCCCAGGTAGCTGGGATTACAGGCGCGCGCCACCACGCCCAGATTTTTTTGGAACTAAGTCTTGCTACGGGCCCCAGGCAGGACTCGAACTGCGATCCCTAGCCCCGGTCCCTTCATAGATTGAAGCTTACAGGCACGAGCCACTGTACCCGGCCTTCTTAAAAATTATTTTAGTAAAAAAATTGGTGCACATTTTAAATGCCATTGGTTCTGATGTGTTTTCTAAAGATCTAACTAAATTACAAGCAATTATCTTGAAGACAAGAAGAAACAAGCTCATTATTAACTTGCCTGACAATTATTGTTCGTATAGTTTAGAGATTTAGGTGAAAGTTCACCGGTGACATCATGGGAGAACCTCGGGGTATACAAGGATGTAAAATATATATACACATATAGACACATAATATATTTAATCATAATTATATATATGATCAATTAAAAAGTATAAAAAAGAAGAATCATGTATTGCATCTTGTTCAGTGTGTACATGTATGTGTATGTGCAGGTGTGTATATGTGTATGTATATAGAGTAGAATATTGTAGTGCCAGAGAACCACTAGATTAATTAAAGCAAGAGCAGGAAAACTTTCATTTTTTAGAGTATTCATTTATTTGATTATTGAATTTTTGTTCTGTACTGATGTTTGTTTAAAGTATCTGAGAGAAGTCCAGTACCAGTCACTCTGAACTGGCATACCCATGTCCCCTCTAAGGGCTTCTGGGGACAACACACTGCTTCACTCTTTTTTTTAAAGCCTACCTGCATCATGCTCCCACCTCCAGCTGCAAAGTCAGCACCCTAACATCTCTCTGTGATAGCTTTCTAATGTCACATCTTGCTATCACTCTCTCCTGACTCCTTGCACTGAGCCCCCTGGGATAAACTGGGATAATATCCCAATATTAAGGTTGTTTGATTGAATTCCATTTGCAACCATAATTCCCTTTTGTTATATAACATAACAGATCAACATGTTCTAGGGATTACCATACTGATGTCTTTGGGGGCTAGTATTCTGCCTACTACATAATTATAGCAGGCTAATATGTATCATTCTTTTGTGTTCACGATTTCATGACTGTTGATGCTTTTTCCCAAGCACTTTCTAAGGATCTTGGGACAGAACTCAGTAGATCATCCAAGTCTAATAGTTGCAATTAAGAGATCTCAGGAAACTAAAGATAAAATGTGAAACTGAACATTTGCAATACTTCTTGAATGTCTCACCCTTAACCCTAGGGTCTTTCTGTCCCGTCATGCCTGTGTCCTTATGGAGTATCCATGTGCTCTAAAATAGGCAATGCATACTTTTCATAAAGTGAAATTAAAATTCTTGAAAAATAGGAATAATTTCATGAACTTACAGAAAATTATGGATCACATATAAGACTGTTGATTAATGGAGCTTATATCAGTCAACATCTAAATGAGATGGATTGACAAGGATGCTGCTAATGAATGTCTCATGAGAGGCTCTTGGAAGGACTGATGAAGGCATAAAATGTGCCCTCTTTATGGGGAAGTGAAAAAGGAAATTGAAGTGAGGAGGTGATGCAATTCTTTCAATTTAATGTGATCAACAGGAAATTCATTCTTTATTCTAAGAATTAGTATAGAATCACAATTCTAACGAATTCTAATTTACAACTTTAAAAATTGCAATGAGATCACATCCTTCCTTTTAAAATGCCCCAGAGTGTCCTCTCACATTTAGAATGAAAGGCAAGCTCCTAAGCCAAGTCTGAGGACCCCCCTGTGTTCTTGTACCTCCTCCTCTCTGACATCACCTTCTCCCTCCTGCAGTATCTGCAGCCTCACAAACCTCCTGCTGAGCTCCTCACTCTGCTTGTCTCAATATTTGCAACACTCTCCCTGTAGCTTGTCATATTGCAGTCTTTTGGATGATAGGTTCAATTTATCTTCTAAGCAAGACTTTCATTGTCTACCTACCCCAACACCTGATTTCAATTCCTTTTTGAGATTTTCCCCACTTTTTGAAATTTTTCCAGGTAATTAACCAACTAGCTCCAAGAAAGCAAGGGAAACGCAGGCTTTGTTTTCTGCTATATCCCTGTGCACTGAATAGTACCTGGCAAAGGGCAGGGTTTTAGTAATTATGGGTGATGAGACAGAATGGACAATCAGATTAACACATGATTTTATTATCGTATCATTTGAATTGCTGTAAATCTGGGTTCGGTACTTATTTTACAGTGTCATAGAATTTACTGTTTTCTGTGAGCATTTCTGTTCAGTGCTCATATCACAAATCAGTTCAACCAAACTAATTTGCTTTTAAACTTGCATAACTGTAGACACCTGGATTTTTTAAATTACCAGAGAAAGCACATGAAAATGCTTAGCTGTGAACCCAACCTTACATTTCTCTAGGAGGTTTTTGGGTTCCGTTTACCATATTGGTAATGTAACTTATAATTCTTATTTTAAAGAATCTTACAGATATTCTCATTGAATATATTTCCAGTATGTGACATTTCTTAGACTTCCATACAACACAGCAATTCCATTCTTACATATATACCTAAACACAAAAAAACACTAACTTGAAAGGAAACTTGCACTCCTATGTTCATTGAAGCAATATTTATAATAGCCAAGATATGGAGACAATCTAAATGCCCCTAGAGGTGAATAGATCAGGAAGATATGCTATACACATAGTGGAATACTACTTAGCAATCAAAAAGACAAACTCATGTCATTTGCAGCAGCGTGGATGGAGCTGGAAGGGTTGATGTTAAGTGAAATAAGCCAGAGGGAGAAAGATAAATACCAGATGGTTTCACTTACACGTTGAATATAGGAAAACAACAAAGGGCAAACAAAGCAAACCTTGAAAGCTGACCATATATAAGGCATCTGTCAAGGCAGGGAAAGGGCAAACGTTGAAAATAGGGTGGGGGAGAGCACAATGGAATATGTTGGAGGACCCTGAGTACTTTGGTGGTGGGAGACCTATGGTGAAATTCTGTACTGTCAAAATATTTAGAAGGATGTAAAATGCTAGTACATCATTAAAATTAAATAAAAATTTAAATTTAAAAATTGTCTTGGGCTTTTGATCTTGGTATTTAATTTATAGCTATGCACTTTTAAACTTGGTAGTACCTTACCCCTTTCCATCCAATAACCTTGAATCCAGTAGGTGAGAGAGGTTTTGAAATTTTTACTTCAAGTGTGAATATGAAATTGCAACCATGGATTGTATGTCATGTTCTCCCACCCTATTTGAATTCCTATATTGAGAATAGGGATAAGTGGTAAAGCAGAGCATTGAAGAGTTTTGTGACTAAATTGGCTGCAGGCAAAAGATATCAAAAAAAGCAAATTTAAGAACAAATTATAGAATGCCACCAGGGCAGATACCATATTTGAGAAGCTCCATTCAAAATGAAACATGCTTGTTATGTTGCCATAATGATCACCTGTTTTCAAAAGTGCCAACATGTTGGCATTATTTCCTATGTAGTAAGAGTTTTACAGCTGGTAAGGAGCTGATGACTCAGGATATTGAATGACTTCTCCAGTCTTATGCCAAAGATAGGTCTAAAGCTCTGGTTTCCTGACCCCACAAACAGTGCTTCTTCCACTATAATAATAGTCTTGAAAATAATTTAAAAATTATTTGTGCTACTAGAGCATTTGATTCCAGAAAAAATTTTAAATTTGATGTGTGGCCTGTGGACTTTATTGTGTCTGATCTTTGTTTTTTGTATATAAAGCTGTATTGAAACACAGATACTCCCATTTCTGTATGTACCGTTTTTGGCAACAGCGGAATTGAGATATAAAGAGCAACAGAGATTGTATGACCTGTATGATCTAAAATACTTATTATCTGGGTCTTCACAAAAAAGACTTGCTAATCTCTAGTATATAACTTAAGGATGAAAAAAAAATAACCTTAAAAAATGATCATTATCAGTTTGCATTAAAATGTGAGCAAAATATACCTTCTTAAAAAAAATAGAAGGCTTTTTGTTACTGAGAAATATAAATTACTTCTCCTAAAAGATTAAAAGGCTTTCCTGTATTGCAAATAGAACAAGATTTCTAGAGAATCTCTGAACACCTGGACTTAGCATTCTACTTGCCAGAATGAAGCCTGTGACTTGAAAGGAATTGACTCAATAGGGAAAATGTCTCCAGCTGTCATTTATGTTGTGTTAACCCTGATGGAACTTGACCACTCACCAAATGTCCTCCTTCTTGGCAGGTGGAGTGGATCCAACAGCAAGTGGTAAAAAAACGGACGAAGAGGGATTATGACTTCAGCCGTGCCCAGTCTACTTACTTCAATGATCCCAAGTGGCCGAGCATGTGGTACATGGTAAGCTTGCCTGGCCTGGGACTGGGCTATCCGATCTTCTGTTGCCAGGAAGCAGGTACTGGTTCTGGGAGGCCACCCAAACAGTGCCTGGGGGCTTTTTCCTCTAGAATGCCCACCATTTGAGTTTGGTTGATAGTCTGTCCTGTCTGCTGGTTCTTTTCTGAGCTTAGCTTATAACTTCTTTGGTTCTGCAGAGAAGAGAAGGAAACTACAATGCACAAGTTTGTGAGGCTTGTAAAATTTCTACTCCTCTGGGTAGTAACTTTCTAAGTTTGAACCAGAGCCTTAAACCTCTGAATAATGGTCTTCACTCTGATAACACATTTACTCCTCTTTGAAATCGACTTGCTAATAGATACCAACTCCTAGAAATCATTGAAATGATGGCTGCCAAGTAGCACATTCCCAATTTAAGTTGTTTATATTCAGGTAATAACTCTTAAAACTAGACTAAGAAAACATTGATTGGAAAGTGTTTGATGTATAGCTCGTTAAGTGACTCAAGCAAAAAACTTTCAGTGAGGAAGACACACTTAACAAATTATTAAGAGTGAGCAACCAGTTCACTTGACATCGCCTTTGGAAACACTCTCTCTTCCTGAGTTTATGTTCATGGTCCCTGAAAAATGGATTAGAATATGTTGCTTATTGTTCACCATGAATTCAGATGTCATCGATTTGTTCTGTAATTGACAAAACGACCTTCAATTTTCTCCTTTTTGAAAATCTTTATTGGTAATTATTGCCAATGTGTTTTCCCTGGACCTTTTTTTGTGCTCCTCTCCTTGATGCTCTATGTAGCCAAAACATTTCACACACCTGCTTGTGCTTTCCTGACTGCCTGTTCTTCACTTCTTTGCCTGGAGTGTTCTTTTCTGCCCTTCCCACCTCCTCTGGCTGGGCTAGTCCATCCCTCAGAGCCACACCCGAAGCTGACAGCCTATCTCCATGCCCTCATCTGTCACCACTTTTCTTCCCTCTGACCCCATGTATCCCAGCCACTCATAACATTCTCTGCTTGGTTCTTAGTTCGGTAGTTAATAATGTCTATCAATTTCCTCTCTGACATTAGGGTTGAGAGGTAGGATGCAGGGGCGTTCTCTTATCTCCTCAGAACCTGACCCTCTACCTGCTCAATGTTTGTTTATTTGGAGGTGAGTGAATGAGCTTGACATTTCCCTCAGTTTCTCCTTTCTTGCTTTTATCTGGAAGTGAAAGGTGGAAATAGTTTGGACCCCACATAGAACTTTCCACAAAAAATGTTTTTGTGAATAAGTAAAATGTAGAAACTGTAGAATGTAGTAAATGTAGAAGCTAAAATGGGGGGTGGGATTCTGAACACTATTTGAGTAGCAATTACCTGAGGGGACAGTAAGAGATTTGAGAACTTATTAGCTCCAAGACCAAAAGACAATGAAGCATGAGGGAAGGCATTAGAGTGAGTGTTGGCAGGAGCTAAGGAGCTTTGTGCACACTGACAAAATGATAAGAATGTAATGGAATTAAGAGGTAGAATGGAAGCAGAATCCCTCTGTACTCTTGTTGAGAATGCTAGGGGGAGAAAGACCTTCCTTACTCTGAATGTCTTGTATAAAAGAGCAAAATGCTTTCTGTACACGTCCCACTATACAGTGAAAATACCGCTCTCCCTAATTCTCTCAAAACTCTGCCAGGAAGGGTTGGCCCTAGTTGAACTCAAGCCCAAGGAACTACCTTAACCAGTCTGGTTACTGTAAAGTTTTCACTGCATGTAAGGTGCATTCTTCACTATGAAGAACCACTGCTTCTTCTCTGGAAATTCTCTTTTGAAAGCAGGAATTGTTTCAGTATGAGGGAAGAGCTTTTGCTTGGTCATTTAAAAGGTTGGAGATTTTTCAACACAACAACACAAAAATAGCATTTATTGAACAATTACTATGTGCCAGATAATGTGCTATGTGAACATTTCTCTAAAGGAGTATAAAAATGTGTTGAAGTTCAAATGTCTGATGTTCAAATAAAGATGAGATCAGTTTATCAGGACACATCCCTGTTGTTAAGCATTACATGGTGTATCTTGCCCAGATGTAAATCAGTCATCATAACATTGCAAATCAGAGCATAGTTTTTAGAACAACAATCTTCTTATGGGTTCTGTAGGTCATATAATTCATATCAGCTACAGCTTTGAGGAAGTCTCTGTTCTGTTCAGCAGGAATTTTGAGGAGCTTCGCTAGAGTTAGATGATCCACTTCCAAGATGACCTAGTTACACACTGACTCCTCTTTCCATGGGCCTGTCAGGAGTGCTTGACATGGCATTGATTTCCCCAGGACAAGTGATCCAAGAGGTCAACCTACTTGGTTATGTTTTTTTGAGATCCAACCTCAGAAATCAGTTACTTTTGTAACTTGCTCTTGGTCAGTGTGCCAACTCTGATTTGGTGTGAGAGGGGAGCCAGGGGGTAAATACCAGTACATGAGGGTTGTAGAGGAACTGGTTACCAAAATCAAATGCAATCCTCATGAGAAGCCTTTAGTAGAGTGTCTGACACTAGAAAAACTTCAATAAGTCATAATCATTGCTGTTCTCTCTGACTTCATTATAATACATGTTCTTTCCTTTTTTATCTGTTGCTTAAATTGTTGCCGATTAAAAAAGAGTGGACGTGCATGTCCAGTGAGCGTTCTTCTGAACACTGGTCATGCATCAGAACAGCTGAACAAAGTACTGATATTCACCTTTTTCCTCTGTCTTTATCCTGAGCCATGCCACAGTGTTTTGTTTGTTTGTTTGTTTGCTTAAGGTTGCTTCCATGGATCTGCCTGAAGCTCAAAAGCTGGCCTCTTTCCTGTCATTCTATATTTATTACAGGAGAATGATATTAAAGAATGGCGTGAAGTGTGCCCGAGTGTCTCATTTAATTAATTTGAAAGCTTTGCCTCTTTTACTCCTCCCCTTGGAAAGTGGAATGTGAAATCATTACGCCTAGCCTTGAAGCTTGCACAGTAACATATTCAGGGAAATGTGAGTTTGTGATGGAGATGATGGCTCTACATCTTGTACTCCTCTATCCTGAAACAGTACTCCCAGGTGTGGCAGCACCCAACCTCAGAAATAAAACTCACTTTCTGTTGCATCTTGTTGCACCTTTTCTGTATCTGTTCTTTGCCCAGCGAAGTGTCAATTTCTGTGAACTTAGGGGGAAAAAATGTGCTTTCTCAGTAGATCAGTAAAGCAAAATAAGCATCAGTAATGCCAATATAACCTTGTTGGGAATATTACTCCTCCCTGGAAATTTCTCTGGGATCACATTCCTGTATCCAGCCACTGCTCCTGGACTCTGAGCTATACCTTTTGCTTACAAGTTTGCTTACAAGTTAGAATCTCCTGAGCAGTTTTTAAAGCATGTCTGAGTTTGGGACCCTATCAGAGAGTCTTCATTTGGGAGTGGAGCTCAGGTAGTGGGATTACAGTGCTTCCTGCACAATTGTCATATGCAACCAGGATTTGGAATCGAGGAGTCCTATAATATTCAATGTCAGGCATGTGGTAAGTACTCAATAAATGCTGCTTCAGTCAAGAGATAAGGAAATGGATTAAAATCAAATCTGATAATTTATATCGCAGAAAAGTGGTTGCTCACATTTATTTAGTGTTTGGTGTCAAGCATTTTGCAGACTTCTAAACGCATTATCGTATTGCAGAGTACCAGTGAATTTAGAGACGATCGTTGTCTTCTTACATATGAGGACTTAAAAAGTGAGGCTACTTTTCAGAATCACAAAATTTATCAGGAGCAGATGCTAGTATTCAAAACAACCCCAACTGTGAGGTTTCCAACTTTGTTCTCACACTTGCAGGCACCAGAATCATCTGTGGAATTGTTGCCCACCCCTCTCACGCCCCCCAGCGGAGATGTGGAAATTCGCATTTCTTACAACTTTCCCATTGCTACCGGTGCTAGGGAATCCTTTGGAGATTTCACTCTCACTATTCTTTAAACATACTGTCCCGTGAATACAATTAGTTCCCTACCTGTTATCAGCTGAGAGATGTTGAACTTTTAAACATAAGTGATGTTTTAAAAACAGATGGTCAATTTAGCTGTTTTTCTTGATCGTCTACCTTTTTCTTACTGACAAAATTTTCTATTTATGAAACTGGCAGTATTAGAAGACATTTTCACTTTACCCACATTGATTGAAAATATCCTGGACTTATGAATTCTTTCAAGATGCTCCCAAACAGGATACTGGATAGGAAAGATTGGGAACAGTTGGAGAAGTCTGGGAAATTGCTGTAATAGAATGATTTTAACAAACTCAATTAGCATGATAAACCATGTTGACCCTACTGAAGAAATTCAGTTTGACTCTGTAGAGAGTAAGGCTAGGGTAGGATGCCTCCCCAAGAATCTTGGAGAGCCAATCAAACAAATTTGGGGGGGCTAAATATTTTTTAAAATATTGCAAAATATTTAAAACTTACAAAAAGTTTTAAGACTGTCCTAATTGCCTGTTCATCAAATGCTAGAAGCTATGGAATAAATATCCATTTGAATATTTGATATTTGAATAAATATCTAGTTGAAGCCACCCATGAATCCTACCCCAATTGTGTCCCTTTATAACTGTTGGGGTACAGTTATCACAGATGCTGAAGCTGAAATACTGTGAGATGGACAGTCCCCCTCATAGGCAGGATGTTTCTCTTTATAGGAGGGATTATTCACTTCACAATAGATTTACAGTTCTTGAAATCATAATGAAATGCACATTTAGATTTGTACATGGAATTCAATACTTGGGCTATTGATGAACAGTCCCAAGAGACACCCTGGAAATGAAATGTGGCTGAAGATATAAGTTTAATAAAAAGCTCTTTGATTCCTATAGTCATGAATATTTTATTGCTTAAGGGAATTGATATAGTATTGTCTATTTCTCTTTTAACTGTTCAGAGATAATGATTTTGAGAAACCTATATAGTAAATAACCTACAGTTTTCCCCCTCCCTTATGTAAGCAAGCTTGACTCACTAAAGAAAAAGTAAAGGACTCTTGAAATCTTGCCATTTGACTCTAGTTATTAGTGTGATTGATATTCTAAACTCATCATCTTAGCACAGTCAAATTTTTGTTGCTGGTTATTGGGTGGCCTATTTAATATGTATTAAAGTCAAACTGTAACAAATGAACTTACTTTTGATGTACTACCTCAGATTTCATGAAAGCTCTCTGGGTGGTTTTTCTGAGGAGAGAAAAAAGTCGTATTTGTCTATCAGCAGAGTGAAAATTAGCTGAGTTTGGTTATGCGTGTGTGGCATATCTGCCAAAAACTATGAACTAGCTAGGCTAGTAATTGAAAAAAAATGATTTTAAGCCACATGGTTCGTTCTTAGCCAACTGGATAGGCTTTAGTACTCCAAGAATTTGAGACATTGCTGTTTCTGCGGTTGGCACACATTTTCCTAATGATTTATGCTGTCATTTGACTCTAATAAAATCTGGTAGAGTTTGTGGCATTATTATCCTGGCAGCTTGGAAATCATCCTTTTAAAACACTCCATTTAGCTGTTTTAATTGAAAATGCAACATGGTGCAATTCTACAACCATGTGGCATATTCTAACACAAGCAGGAGACATCCTGAGACACTCAGCCAGGCAGTAAATGATTTGCTGGTAGAAACCACTGGGAGTTGATACATGGTTTTGGTGTACTCCTTTTTGTTTCAGAGTAGCTCTGTGCCCTGTACAAAAGTATTTTTGCTGGGTCAAACTTAGTTATGTGAAAAAAATTAAGAAATATAGACTAGATATGTTCATGGGCAGGATAAGGGGTACTGCAGGACCCCCAAATCTGCCTGCCGTGAGTGGGTTCTGCTATCTGCTGCATCAAAAAAACAAAAACAAAAACATATTCTTCGTGGACAAAACTTTTCAATAGAAAAGAACTTTAGTGTAATTAGTATGCAATAGAGATAATATTTGGACTTTGGTCCAAAGTGGAAACCCCTGAGGCCTGAAAGTTTACCGCAACTCTAAGGCACCTTCTGGCAGGGTACTATAAGAAAGGGGTAGAAAGGACCAAGCAAGTCTGGAAGGAAAGACACAAAATCAAAATACAAATCAAGATTTAAGACTGCCATTGTCTGGCCTCCCCAGAGGCCTCTGTCTCTTTCAAGTGTCTTACTGTGTTGCACAAATCTCTGGTACACTCCAAGGCCCAGAAGCAAGCATGACTTCTTCGCATGTCTCTCAGCAATATGTGCCTCCTCTGGGTCATCTTCTAGTCTTCTTCTCTCATGACCTTTTTAGTTTTCCTTTGCTGCTCAACTCCACCCTTTCTTAGGTGGGGCAGGACATCAAGACTCTCCCCTTTCCTTGGGGATTGCACTGCCAGAGATACTTTGTTAAATCCATTCCTCTAATTGCAAGTGGCAAGTTAAACTGAGTATTGAATATAGGAAGCCAGTGCCTGCCAGCAATGACTCTGTGTCTTGACCAGAGCTCTGAACTGCAGTATATCTTGAGTTTCATTACTACAAATACAGTATGTCCCCTGTCATGGGGTTCCCCAAGACCTCTTCTGGGTTTGGTGATTCAGTAGGGGGAGTAGCTTGACTCAGCATGCAGTTATACTCATGGTTATTATTTTTTACAGTGGAAGGATACCATGTAAAATTAGCAAAAAAAAAAGGGGAAAGTTCCATGGAATTAAGTCCCTGAGAAAATTAGGCTTAAGTTTCTGAGTCTGTTCACATAGAGTTACACAGGACGCCCTTGTTTCCCCAGCAATGCCCTAAAGTGACATGTTTGAAATGGTGCCGATCAGGGAAACTCTTTAGACACTCAGTGTGAGGGTTTTTACTGTGGGATGGTCACATAGGCATTCTTTGGTTACTAGCTACCAAAATTCCACAATTTTAGGAGAAAACTAGGTGTTGAGCATAACCATGTTGTTTGCATAAACAGTTTAGGCACAGCAAGACATTCTTATGAGGGAATAATGGGAACACCCTCAAAATCCAAGTTTCCACTTGTCAGCTAAAATTATTTTAGAAGTTCAAACACAATTGACTTAACTGAAATAATAACTCCTTCTTTATTAAAATGATGTGCACCAAATCAATGCATAAGTAATAATTCCAGGGAAAAAGCAAACTTGCATCCCAAGTATGAGCCATATTTGTTCTACAGTCTTGGAGATGCCAACTGTTCTGAAGTTCATGTGAGGCAGATTTCTATTTGTTGATTTATTTACTCAGATTTAGCAGATGTTTATTTTTCATCTCAATACCCTTTATAGCCCTGACACCAAGGGTAAAATAGTAAACAAGGGCCACGGTGCTTTCATTAATGAAGAGTGGGGGCATATTGCAAGTAAGAGTTTGATAATTTTATTGTTTGCATTATCAGGTGATGTTGGTTCTCAAATACCATAGAAGAATGCTATGTATTTACCACTTGCTGATTTATTCATGATGACTGTGCTGATTTTGGAAGTGGTTGTATTAAGAAAATTAAGTTAATTAATAAGTAACTAGTCAAAATGTTTCTTAGAACAGGTCAATAATGATCACTTTGGTGAAGTCACTTCAGAAAATAGCCATTCCGGCCTGGTGCAGGTGATTACAACCTTTTATGAATTTCCTTGAGCAAAATATAACTGATTTCATGCTGGCAGTTTATCTTTGAACTTTACTTCTAAAGAGTAATAATATATGGGTAGGATGTGTGTGTCCTGTTGGCCCCCACTGTAACATGAGGGTATAGTAACAGAAACAAAGTTGTTTTTATCAAGATGTTGGTCAAGAATTTTCTTTAATTAGTAACTAATTTTCTGCTGGAAAGCAAATAACATTGACCCTTGAACTCACTAAATCTATGATAGTCTTTCTGAACATGTTGATTCAAGTTCTTTTATCAGATAGTCTTTATAAATTGTTCATTTTTAATTTACTTTTCCTCTAATATTGGGATTAGTTCTAGTAATCAAGGCACATTTTTTGGCTTATTTTATCTTATCTCTCTGCCAGTAAGGAGAGGGTTTTTTTTTGTGAAATATGCAACAAGTGTTTGTTGACATAAAATGAGGACACAGTGGGTCATTTAGACTTTATCATTTTCCAAATTTGTAAACATGAATTTGACTGTTCCAAAAAGATGACAATGCTTTCAGATGTCCTATGTTGAGAATTCAAATTCTAAAGTTATCTGGGAGGCATGTGGAATGCTGCTTTTTCTTAATTTTGGTTGGCAATGAGCTTTGCCAGGAAATTTATGAAGTAAAAGAAATAATTCTTAGCAACCAATGATGAGAAGAAACAGAAAGAAAATGCCTGAGTTGCCTGGGGAGTAAAAAGAAATAACCATCTTCAATTAGAATGCACATGCATATCAATGTGATTTTTCTAGTTCCTCAGATATGAGAAAATCCTTATTTACAGCCCCAGGATGGGATTCTACACTAGAGATGTATAAGCTACATGCAAATGGCATAAACTGAAAGAAATGCAACACGTCAAATGAAGTCAAATTACAGTGAGACAAGTAGAGTAATGTTATAAATTTCTGAAATACGATTTGATTACTTAATTACATAGGTCAGAATCAAAATTGGGCTTAAAATGCAGAGGTGTACTATTCTTGTTTATAGATATGGACAAAGTGAAAAATGGATTCACCGATTAGTCTTTTCCTTGATTAGAAAGGAGGAGAACATGATAAACCTAATTTCTTCCTTTATGCAAAGGGA
This sequence comes from Uropsilus gracilis, assembly GCA_004024945.1. NCBI lineage: Eukaryota > Metazoa > Chordata > Mammalia > Eulipotyphla > Talpidae > Uropsilus > Uropsilus gracilis. The sequence goes on from PVHY01007043.1 coordinate 23,812, forward strand.
AAATAAAAGTCTGTGTAATGTCTCTTCAAATATTTGGAACAAAGTCGGGCATGGTGGTGCACACCTATAATTCCAGCACTGGGAGGCTGAGGCCGGGGATCGCTTGAGTCCGTGGGTTTGAGACTACTCTGAGCAACAAAAGGAGACCTAATCTTGAAAAAGCAGCCTGGTGCATTGGTGGATGCCTTTAATCCCAGCTACTGGGGAGGCTGAGGCTGGGAATCGCTTGAGTCTGTGGGATAGGGACTACCCCAGGCAACATTTTGACTCTTAAAAACACACACACACACACACACACACACACACACACACACACACAAAAAAAAAAAAAAAAAAAAAAAAAAAAAAAAAAAAAAAAAAAACCTACTAGCATAGATTCAGATCCAGACATAACATTAGGGTGTCTGAAGCAAAGAAGAGAAAATTATGCCCAGGTTGCATAGGACTGTGGTCTATTGATCTCTTTTCATGGTTTCCTGAAACTTAAATTAGTGTCTTAGAAACTTGATTGGATTTGTTACCTAGTTGTAAAGAAATTATTCTAATCTTTCAGTGAACTGAAAGAAAGTCAGTGTAATACTGCAAAATTAAGCTAAGCATTGCAGGTCTACAATTTTTAAAAATTCATTCCTATTTTGCTGAACTGTTTTATATGCCCATTGTCATTTTCTTTTCATGCCTCTGCTCTGAGATCCAGTTTCTTCTTTTATTTCCGTATACACTATGCAAACATGTAGAAACAAACTAAGTGCATGTTTTTACAATTAAGGTTTTGAATCAGGTCATCTTTAAGAAGAAGGCACTGGAAGAAAATCTCATAAGCCACCAAATAGGAATAACCCTAAAATGTAACTTCATTCAAGCTCTCATTTCCTGCTCCTTAGCCACTTTGCATATTTTCAGTAATCAGAAATACACTCTACCCAGATAACTCCTTGTTTGTTATCAACAATTTGATAGGATGTGCTTCCCCTCACCCCCCATTGTCTCCTGTTTAAGAGTGCAGATTTCAAGGACAGGTATGCCAAAATGTGAGAATGAGCTTAGTTGGAATTTCCCTGCAGGGAGATGCAGGAGGGAGAAAGGTGTCACAGGTTTCCTGGAAGGTTGGATATCTGGATGTATAAAGGGTGTGCAAACAAAAGATTGGGATTCCAATATGGAGATCAGATAGAGAGAGGGATTCAATGGAGGAGAGATGGGAATCAGCCATCTTGTAAATATGTGAGCCATGTGGACTTGACCACGGCCTGGGGGCCTGCAGTCTTTGGCTGGCCCAGGCTGGCAACATGTGTGCTAAATGCAGTTAAGAAGTTTGCAGATTTGAACTCCATGTTGGAGTTTGTTTTGCTGAGTTTGACTTCTGTCTGGAAGGGGCCGTGCAAAAGTTAGGCCTGAAAAGAAAGTGAACTTTGCTGGTCCGGCACCATGGAGTTCCTGCTACCTGGAAGACAGCCTGGAAGACAAGGAGAACACAGCATGGAAGACAAGGAGAAGCAAGTCAAAGGGGCAGCCAAAGGAATATGTCTTCAGGCATCTGGAGATGGACTCTGGACATTGGTGAGATGATCAGGACTGAGAGACTGAGGATTTTTGGGGCAATCTGGGAAAGGACTTTGGACAATGCTGAGAAAGGTTTTGGACAATGTTAAAGTAATCAGTTTTCCTTACATGTTTCTTGTGTAGTTATTAGGATAATTAGAAAATCACTTTGTTAGAAATAAATTAATCTGCACTGATAGTCTTGCATTGGTTTGGTATTTTGGTTGAGAAGGCTGGGGATTGTGGAAAGAACCCAAAAGTGTTTAAACTCTGTTTTTAAGTTTTTCTTTTTAGGTCTGAAAGAGGGAAAGAAAGCTGAGAGAAGCTGGTAGCTGATGTTTGCATATCAATAGTACGCTGGTACAGTGAAAATGCAAAGGAATGGTTTGCAGCCTGCCTTGTAGAGAGAAGCAGGCAGAGGTGTTCAAGGTTAAGGGTAAATGCCCTATCTGTAGCCTGCTTCATAGAGAGAAGCAAGCCTGTATGTGTTTCAAGTCAAAGTCAGAAAGTCCTTATGCGGTCGCCCTGTTTCAAATTCACTCCAAAAATTTCCCTATACTTGATCAGAAATTTATGTCCCCATCATCCTGTTAAAAATCGTATCTGATCCCTATTTTGCAGTTTCACTGCAAACTTTACAGAAATATTTTGGAAGCTTAATTCAAAAGTAGAGAGGAGAATATAATGAAAACCCACATCTCCATCATCAACTTTAAAAATTATCAACTGAAGGCCAGGCACAGTTGCTCGTGCCTGTAACCTTCAGCTTATGAAGCGGCCGGGGCTAGGGGTTGCAGTTCGAGTGCCGCTGGGGGCCTGTACGGAGACCTAGTTCCAAAAAAATAGCTGGGCGTAATGGCACGTGCCTGTAATCCCAGCTACCTGGGAAGCTGAGGCTGGGAATTGCTTGAGTCTGTGGTACCCTGGGCAACAAGAGCCTGCGGTTCCACGGACAAAAATAGCGAGACCTAGTCTCAAAAAAAAAAAAAAGAAAAAAATTATCAATTCAAAACTAGTATTCTGTCATTTATTGCCTCTTCTATTCTGATAACCTTAAAGCATGTCACACAAATATTTCATTTCTTCTGTGATTATAGGATGTATTTCTATAAGGGTTATTATTCTTATAATAAGATCATGATATCATATGAAAAATAATTATTTTATCAAATACCTAGTCAGTTTGAAAATTTCCCTATTGTCTCATGATTTTTTTTTTTTTTTTTTTTTTGGTAATGTGAGTTAAGATCCAAATAAGATTCAAACATTGATTAGGATCTCTCAATTTGGAGTTCATCTCCATTTTTCTTTCTTTGAAAAGTTTGTTATTGAAGTGTATGGGTGGTTTTGTAGTTTTCTGTGGTCTTGATTTTACTGACTGCATCCTCATGGGGTCATTTAGCCTGTACTATGACAGTATTATCGTCACATTCATAGGTAGAGGAGCTGAAAACACTCAAAAATTCAGATTCAAGCTTAGTTTTTACATTTGAGAGGATGAAGTTGAAACTTGGTATTGCTAATTGGTATGTATATTTACTTCAGGAGCTACACTCTATCTGTATCTCTGTAATATTAGCAACTACCACAACATGAAGTCCTTAATTGTTTCTTGGGGCTTACAAAATCATTTCTTTTTGTGTCTTCATTTCTTTCTGTGTCTTCATTTCTAGGGCGGGATATTTTAACAAAGAAAAACTTCTCATCTATTATTTGGTACAATGAGGAATAGTTCCTATAGGAAATGCAAAATTAATGCATAGTTCTTTCATTTTATTTATCAGGGATTACTTCCATAATTCACAAAAAAACCACCAATGACATTTTCTTCATTTCATTACAAATTTATTAATTTAAAAATATTTGATGTGTTTTGTTTCCTTGAAGCTACAATAAGGCTTGTATTGCTTAAATTTACCCATCTTGGTCCAGTGACAGTCCATTCAAGTTAGGTTCTAGGCCTTTGTAATATGTTCTCAGTTTGTTTTTTTTTTTTTGGTACAACAAGCTGCTTCAAATTCATCTTGTGTATTTTCTAGTCCAGACAAGGAATTAGTCATTTATTCAAAGCCTTTTGTTCCTTTTAAAAAATTTGATATGTATGGACCCCATAATGTGAGTACTGATATTTTTATTGGAGATTAGTTTTTAGACATTTTCATCAACGGAGTTGGATATAGGCATTTTTTTTTAATATCTAAAGTATGCCATGAATTTCTAAATTTCCAATTTAAAACAAATTCCACAAAGTTTTTATTCCCCCTTATCAATCTTACATTTATATATTCCTATGCTGAGAAAATCCTATTCTCAGCGACACTGACAGAATTCCTCATGAGTTTATCTCACATCTGATTTATTTCTACCTCAGAATAACAGTACCATCACTTGCATGTTGGTAACTGAAAATAATTATAAATAGTTCTTTTTGCCCTAAAAATACATCGTAGTCATGTCACATCATCAAACTACTTGTTTGAAATTACTTTAGAATATTTTTCTACACACTTTCATTTTTAATTAATGATAGGCCATTATTTTACATCCTTTTGCACACTATAGGTTTTCTCCCCTCAGGTACGGTTACCATCTTTTTCCCACCTCCAGAGAACCTAGAATCCTCCATGACAGTCCCTGGTACTATACTCCCTCATGTTTTCTTCCCTCCTCCCAACCCTCAATGCTTCAGATCATGATCAGTTTTCAGTGGTCCACTGTAAAGATTGTCTTTGTTAGATCTTCTGTTTTTTCAAACATTTTTAAATGGTTTTTTTGTTTCACTAGAATCTTCTTAAGTTTGTCATCCTCACTTCCTTTAAAAAATTTTTTTTATCTTACCTATCACATTTATCTACTATCATAAATCAACATTTTGCTTTAGTTCATGTTCGGTGCTGTCATGTCATTGAAAGGATAGAAAATACTACAAAGACATGAATTGTTTTAGCTTGTGAAGCAATGCATGGAGAGATGCAAAATCATCTGTTCCAAAAACCTTATATCCTTGAAATTAATATTCTGTTTTGAAGGGATGAAATTGACACTAATTATATGCACAAGTATATAGTTATTTCCTCTAATGTGCCTGTCTTAGAGAAGTGTTCAATTAGTGATTATTAGTTTGAAAGATACAGTAAAACAACTAGAAACATTTCTAATTGTGGAATATTGTCCAAGAAAATGAAAGATTAAACTTGATTCATTTTGGACAAGTAAAAAAGGAATGTGCAGTGAAGAAATCATTTAAACTAGTTGTATACACTAATGAGCATTGAATTAGTTCTATCCTCTTAGGACTTAAGAACTAGGAATTATCACACACTGCTCAATAAAAGCATTAATTCAGTGTGTAACAGAAGAGAAAATGAAGGCAAACAACAAGGAATGTAATTCTATTAGAAAAAAAGTAAATTGGTAATGATTTTTCTCATTCAGCTATATTGCACTTCTCTATGATGTGTAAGTCAACTTACTTGGGTCACAAATATGAAAAGGTTATATTCTCTGCTCACTAGCCAGGCTTAGACAATCAAGAGAAATAGTTTTCTTTAATATCTAACAGCATAATACAGGGAAGAGCAAAAGTACTGTGTATATTTAAGCATATTAATATTGACTTAGAATCTTTGCTTGATTATACAAACCTAAATTCCAAATGGAGAAATTAAGTGATACTGAAATTAAAGGATGATATGTGACTAGATGTTTTTGAAGGCAAATGAATGACTTTTCCTCACAATTACTGTAAAAACTGTTTCCACTGAAGCACTACTTCTGTGGATTGTTAATAAAATTGTTAATACTACAAAGGCAAATGTTTTTGAGCCTATTTAAAAAGGTTTCTTTATTGCAGAGGCTTTTTTAATAAAATGCTTTGTGAATTGTCAAGAGGGAAAGGTAATGTGAACAATTGTTTCCGTAATTTGTCTAAGAAAGTACACTTTTTAAAATTAAATAGATGTTTCCAGTAGTAAGTGATCAGGAAATGTATGCAGACTAAGGGAAAAACAATGGAAAGAGAGGAAGTTGAATAATGCCTACAACTCCATACTGGCCACCACACTTCTCTGATCCCAGGAAGTACAGCCACTCCCAAAACCCAGTTCTTTCTGCCACTTAGTGTAGCGCTCATCTCTCCAGTTGTTTCCTTTTCAAGCAGACCTTGTGCTCATGGATATGGGACTGCTGCCAGTAGCTACTAGTTCATAGCAAGTGGAAAAACCAAATTTTTGCTTTGGTATTCTGAAACCAATGATGGGGGAGCCACCCCTTTTCTTGCCTACCTCCTTCCCTGTTCTGTTCTTGTTTTCTGAAGTCTATGCCTCATCTTCCCTGTTGTTTACCTTGGAACAAGGTTATTTAGAGGGAGAAGACTAGGAGATAGTAGCAAGTATCTGCTGGGAAGTATGGTCCTCAGGAAATGAAATTACCACCCCGTAGGAGAAAATTTGGGGTTGGAGTGTGTTGTAAGGAAAGGGTGAAGCAGCTCTTGTTCACCTGACAACTTTTAAGGAAAGGGGGCATACCACCTCAGCAAGGGCAGTGGGAAGTGTTTTTCTACCAGACGAGCAGCAGGTGGTCTGCATGCACAGGCATGGCATCCACTTGGCACTTAATGCTCCTGAGTGCCCACAGCTTCTCCCTGGGTGTCTGGAAGTCTGTCTTTGCAGCTCAAGCTCTCTGCTTTCTGCCCCTTAGGGCCTAAAGTTGATAGTTTTTTAAAATTGTGCTTGTACTGCTTTTCCCCTCCCACTGCTTTGTTTTGATAAATTTGAAAGATATAACTGAAAATAAAAGCAGGAACATGTACACTCCATTCACTTGAATTTACCAAAAGTTAATTCAGTTTAATATTTTCGATCTCTCTCCCTCCCACCCCCCCAAAGAAAAACCTTTTCCCTAAATTTTGAAACTAAGTTGCAGGCATCTATACCTCTAAATATTGCAGAATATATCTCCGAAGAATGGCAATCTTTCATACAATCAAAATACCATCCACACTTCTAAGAAAGTTAGTAGTGACTTTATTCTAATTACTATCTATATCAAAATTCCCCTGTTGTCACACAAATATTTTTATAGGTCTCTCCCTTTTGATTCAGGCCCCAGAATTGCACATTGCTTTTATTTGTTCCTTCTTTTATCATCATTAATTCAAGAGAATTCCCCTACCTTGACTGGGGTGAGGAATGGCCTTTGATGTTGTCCTTTCTGATGAGTTCAGGCTGGTAATTTGTAGAAGAACTCACACTTTGGACTTATTTTATAGCTTTTTAAAAAGGGTTACAAGGAGAATTAAGTTTTTTTGATATAAAAGGCACCCAGATGAGATTATTTTCTTTGCAATGCTTCATGACAGGAGATACATTGTTAGGAATCACGAGTTAATTTCCTTGGCTGGTTGAGGTACCTGCTAAATTTCTCCATTAAGGTGACTTTTTGCTTTTCTGATTAAGAAATTTAGGGGTGATTATTTAAGACTTGTGACTATTTTATGTCCTATCAACTTTTCCTTAGATTCCTGCCTACATTCATTAAATAAAATAAATGGTTGCAAGATAACAGTTTTCTAAATCTGTAAACCCTTCTTCACACCTCTTTCTTTTTAATATCCTTAAGATCCCGTGTATTCCTTCTGGTGTAATGACTCATGACTGATAGTATTCTGTTTGGTATTTAAATTCTTATTTAAATACTTGTTTAGTATTTAAATTCTTAAATTTTAGCAAATATGATGAGTGGGCAACCTTTCAAGTTGACTCCATGTCATTTGAAGTTTCCTATCAGTCTTTGAGCACTTTTCCTTTATGGTACAATAAAGTACCTCTATATTGTCTTGCCCCAGATCTAGAAATGGCCATTACATCAAATAGGTGGTTTAGTGAAGAACTGTATTTAGAAGTCAAGATTTTGATAGTAAGAGTACCTCTTTTGTTCTTAGAACATCAACAAATAAGGCAATACCATCATACTATTTGACTCAAAAGTTGCTTGGTTTTCCTCTATGATTATATCATTAATTTGCTATATAACTAGTTTAATTTATTTTTGATTTGTTCTTTTATAACCCCCATCTTTACATATTTAATTTTTATTTACTCAAATATATTTTGGGATATATAAAATATGGTCCAAAGTAAAATGCATGGATTGTAAATACATTTTCTATTTATCTTAGAAATCACTCTGATTAGTCCATAGCAATCCTTAATTAGTTTTTTATAGCTATGTTGCTGGAGAATTAACATAATTTTAAAACCAGACATCAGTGATTCATAGCTAGGCTTTATCCTGTGTTTTGTTCCCCAAATAACTCCATGTGAATAACCTGTGCATATATTGAGTAAATTCCTAGGAATTGCTCAGTTGAAAGTTAAAAGGGAATGATCATGCCTGTTCTCATGAGGGGCTAGAACAGTTTACATTTCTATCAGTTAAATTTGAAAGGACTTTTACCTTCCATGCTATTCTGCCAATTTTTTATTTTGACATTTGATTAACTTTACAGGTGAAAACCACTGTTTCCATATATTTTATGTTATCAGGTTCACAATGTATACTTTCTATCATGTGTATTATTTAACTCTTTTATTTTTATATCCTGTATTCTCTATCGTAGGCATTAGATTTTACCTTGTTAGTAAATTTTAATGTTTTTCTTCTAGTGAATACTTTTAGGCTCATTTATATTTATAGATATGCACCCAATATCTAAAATCTGTCACAGGATATTTTACTCTTTATAGTATGTATCCATGTTTGTATGTGGTTTGTTTTTGCTTTTAAAATTTCTTTCAGTTTTTATTAAGATTTGTTCTACTGATTATTGGAAATAACTTCATACCCTCTCAGTTCCGATTTTCTCATTTAGGCTTTTACATTTAATTTGTTAACCTTAAATGATATACTTTAAATCTTATTTGTTCATTACCAAATTCTATTTTACCATTTCTATTTTTTTTTATTCATTTAGCAGTTTTTAAATGACATTGTATACACAACTACATTCCTGCATCTTCTCAATTGTTTATTCCTTGTGTTTGCCCTTTTGGCGAGATTTGGCCTGTGTTCTAGGATCTCTTTGTGGTCTTTGTCCGGTTTTAGTCTAGTGATAACCACCTTGCTGGGGTGAATGCCCACATGAACGGTGGTACCATTTGCCTTCTCCCGCTGCACTTGTTCAATGTAGGTGACGTATTTATTTCTGTAACCCTGGACTAGTTTGCCAATCTGTTGCCCTTTACGGTGTCCCGGAACAACCTGATCTTCATCATCCTTTGGAATGGGCACAGATCGCACGTTTTATTTCTGCCTCAGCTCTTTGGAAAGAGGGGAGATGACATGATCTTCCTAAGGATGTGGGAAGGTGCATTGAAATGCCTTTTACAATTCTTGCTCCGGTCAGAAGTCACAAAGGGATAGAACTTCATTTTGATACTTGTGCTTCAGTGATGACCACAAAAGGGAAGAGCTGCTTTTTTTTTCCTTCCATTTTAGGATTCCTGCTTTGTCAGAAAATATAACATGTACTTGGCCTTCCATTCTGGTTCTTTCCTTTACTTTTATTCTTAGGTTTACAAATATATATGGGTGTTTATTTCATGATCACTGTCAGTTCTCATATTCTCTGATAAGTACCTAGAAAGAAAATATTTCTGCATGCCATAATCCCTCAGCTCTTATTTGCATAACATTTTTTTTTTCCTGTAGCCTTGATATTTGAAGAAATAGTTTGGTTGATTTTACTTACTTATAAATAACGTGGTTTTTGTTTGTTTGTTTGTTTGTTTTGGTGTGTGTCTGTGTGGGGAGATTGCTTGATTGGAGATCCAGTAGAATTTTTTTCTTCAAAACTGAACTCTTAAAAATTAGATACAATTTTAAGCGCTTTGGATCATCTTTGCCCATTTTCCTTATTAGTTGCTTGTGTTTGGCTACTTTTTAACCTTGACTTTGGTTTTTGTTCTTTTTTGATATTTATACCTTTCTTCAATGCTCTTTATTATAGTCACACATGAATCAATTCTCTCTTGGACATCTTATAATTAAGTCTTTATTTCTAGTATTATTTCTTTTCAGGACTTAGTCAACTCTAGTTTCACTTATTTCTGTCCATTCATTTTAAAAATTAATTTGATTTGTCCTTTTATGCCTGCAGATGGTGGTTTTTTAATATATTTCATTTAGATTCTGGTGTTGTTTCGGTTACATTGCAGATTTTTGAGACCATCTATGAACTGGAATATTTTGAGTCATAAAGAAACATTGAAGAGTGTAATCTCATACCTCTAAATCATATACAATGTTGTAAATCAGTGTTTTCCTCAGTTTTAGAAAGACATATAAATGGATATTTGTCTGCTGATTTCCACTTATTTTGAAATGTCTTATTTTCTCAGACTTTTAGTTACAGGCTCTGTTAGAAAAAAGGGAATTTAATAACTTACATTCCATTGTTCAGATATATTTTGGTAAAGTTCATTTGTCTTGATTGATGTTTTGGACAAAGTAAGGGGAGGAAAGTTGATCTTTTGACTTTTAAATAATTTTTTTGTTTCTTTTTTTTTTTAATTCAATTTTCCCTCTTTCCTCCTTCTCCACCTGCCATCAGGAAATGTCCCTTCTGAACAAGTTGCCATCTGTCTCTCTAAAGTGGTGCTTTCCTAAGACTAACATATCTTTACACTTTGTGTTGTCTGGGGCTCAGGCATGATATGATTTTCAGGGATGGGGCTTTTTCTTTATGCAGTTGTTCTATGTTTTACCACCACCAGAATGTGCTCCCTGTTTACTTTTCTGCTCTGCTTTCACATGATTTTCTGTTCTGGAGTGGTTTCCAGACGTGGTTCTGCTAGATTTGTTTTTCTTCTACTTGAGATTTTTTGTCATGGCGTTTATCCTAGTTATGGTTTAAATATGTGTTACCAATATTTTAACCTCCTCTTGTTGACCTATATGTGAATTTTGAAGTATTCATGGATTAAAATTTAGATAGTTTTCATTGTTTTAGTGGAAGATTCTCATTTTGTTTCTTGGGTATGAAGAAAAGGAAACTGTATTTCCACCTCTGCATTCCTTCTATAGTAATCTGACTTCTTTCTTAAAAAGCATAGATGCAATTGACTAAGTAGGAGATGTCATAGTCAACAATTGGCCAATTATTACCATTCCACAAAGTTTCTTTCTCTTAGACTGATGGTACTGAGAGTTGATGGGTTTAGCAAAGATATAGATGAATTTACCTAATAAATTCAAATTTTATGTTGGCAGTGAATAACTTTAATGTATTTCAAGCAAGTATTTTCTGATGCATGTGGTAGAAAAGGAATTCATTCTCTTGTCAGAAGACTTTTTATGAGTTCTTTCTTCCTGGGATACTGTAGAGAGAGCAAATGTGGAGAGTTGTGGCAATTAGCTTGCAAACAGGAGGCAGTTTCGGAGAACAAACATCACCTAAGCAGCAGTGGCTGAGAAGGTACAGAGTCTACTTCATTGATGACATCATTAAGCTGCTGCACCAAACTAGAATCACCTGCTTTCTGATCTTGATAATTAAATGGTCTTTATAGTATCATTGAGCTTTCTTTTCCTTGTAGCTAAAAACCATCCAAACTAGTACAAACTCAATAGAAAGCAGTGTCAGAAATTTATAGATTAAGCTCATCTTTTTAAACTTGGTTGTGTTTGTTTTTCTTCAAGTCTACTTCTTTCGGTCTACTGAAAATAAGGTATTGTAGAATTAAATATAAAGGACTAGGTATTTCTGACATGCTGGCTGAGCAGTTGTTTAGATTTCTTCAATTCCTACTCAACATCTTCTCCACTTTTTTCATATTGGATATTGCTGTCCTAAATCAAGAGTGAAAATAGATCACAGTTAGACCCTGGGAAGTTTGAAACCATTATCATCTCTGAAATATTCACATGAAGTCAACCACAAAGAACTCGTTAACTAGATTGGTAGAAAATACAGCAAAGAAAGGGATTGTGCTGACTGAAATAAGCCAGAAGGAAAAAGACAAATATCTTGTGTTTTTTCTTATCTGCAGAATATAGAGAATTCAAGCAAAGGGTCAAGAAAAAGATAAAACCAGCAAGCTGAATATAGATCTGAGGCACATGCATGGGATGAGGAGGGAAGAGGCTCAAAACAGGGGAAGGAAGGACACAAGGAACTGTGGTGATAGATCATGGGTGAAAAGGTGGTGGGGTTTACACCTGAGGGGAGAAACCAATTATTGCTAAAAATGAACAATGATGTAAGGAAAAAAATGTATATGTATACATCTACTTTATGGGGATATATATATCTATATTTATAGATACATATATATACTTTATGGGGATATATATTCTATATATATAATATGGGTGTATGTGTGTGTGTGTGTATATATATATGAACTTGGTTGTGTTTGTTTTTCTTCAAGTCTACTTTCTGTCTAATGAAAATAAGGTATTGCAGAATGAAATAGAAATGACTAAGTATTTTTATATGCTGGCTGAGCAGCTATTTAAGTTTCTTCAATTCCTACTCAACATTTTTCTCCTTTTTCCATGTTGGAAATTGCTATTCTAAATCAAGAGTGAAAAAAAATATATGATATATATATATATCCCCATAAAGTGGATGTCATTTATCCCTGTTATTGATCAAGTTGAAGCTCAGAGAGATGTAAATCATTTGCTCAAAGTCACATGACCATGAATGGCAGAACTAGGATTCAAATCCAAGAAATTCAATTCTGGAGTCCATATTTGTTTTTAATATTTTTAAATTATACAGAAAAACTTAAATTTTAATTGTTAAAGTAAAATTTCTTTTTTCTTTGTTTCCAGACCATGAATATTAACATATAATTTCATGTATTCACCATCACCACACACAAAGACATGGATGCTTGAATAACTGTGTTCCAAAGTATAGCTATAGCCCTGATGAGGGTGGCTGTGGGAAGCTGTAACACTAGTGCTGGATTTTAACGGTGATATCTTATTCCTTCATTAATGAGTGAGAAAACAATGTGATTTGGGTTATAGAAACAATGTTCTAGTTTACTCTGAATATGCCTTCATAAGAGTTATTTTAGAGATTTACTATAGAAAAAGTTTAATGTCCAGACCCAATAAATAAAAATGTGCGGTATTTGTATAGCTACTTTTCTGGCATTATTATTTTTCCCTAACAGAAGAAATTCTGTAGGATGCTATTAAAGCGAGTTGCTCGATTAGAGTCTTGAAAAGATTTGACATTTTTTTATTAATAAGAAAAACTTTTGCAATTACATTTTCTAGTGTAGAAAATAAATGACTTTGTTTTCTTGCTCATTATACTTTAGGGTCTGGGGAGGATCTCACCAGGTCGAAGAGGCAATCTTCTCTGTAGGTCCCTTTATTGAGTAGCTAATTAAATGTCTCATGGAATCCTTCATCTTTTCTGAAGCATGTACTACTTTCTGCAGAAGAAGCTCTAGACACATTATTGGGATTGTCTAAGCAAAATGTTTCATTTTCCTTTCATGCAACAGTGTAGATTTTTATACTGGCTTACATCTTCAAGTGGACAATGAAAGCAACAATGTCAAATAGAGTCAGATAATTATTTGCACTCAGTCTAAAATGAACAGTATTAAAGCAGGCCTTTTAGAAGCTATCTAAATTGATTTTGCAGGTTTCAGAGGAGAGATTGTTTTTCCTTTAGCATGTGAATAAATTTTTTTGTGGATACACCATAGAAATAACACACATCATACTTTTATTGTGAGATTTCACCTAAGAAATTTTTTTGTTCTTAAATTTTTATTGGACATGAAAATTGCTTTTGTTTGTTTTACTTTTTAATGTTAAAGGCATTAGTTCTGGAACCTCAGCATTGCTCCAACTTGCTCTTCTAAGACTGGGGTTTATTTTATTGCCTGACACCAATATCTCTTATAGAAATGAGGTTCTATATTCATTGAATAACATTTAGTTCAGTGATAACAAAATCATAATGAACTCAAGATAGATATTTAATAACACATTATCTTGATGTTAGCCAAGGTCTATTTCCTTTACAGTTATAATCTCTATTTACCAGAAAGAGGAAGGCACAAAACCGCACAAAGTATGAATGACAAATATAACTGTTGGATATATTCCCAGTCATTTTTCATTGTGATGTTTAAAAATATGCATTTATAGCTACATACTTCATCTTTAAAAATATGTAATTATACTCTAACTGTATTTCTATGCAGAAAGCTTCATAGCTGACAACTAAAATGAATATCCTTTTGTAGTAAACATTTTCTATGTTATCATGTTGTTTTCCTACAAGTGATTTTAGTAGATACAATATTTGAATTGCTATTAAATTAGGGGTAGATATCATAAAAAATTCTCTAGTTACCAGAACCCCTATCAGCATAATCTCTACATTTGTCTCCCTGTCTGTCTATTATCTGTCTACTCCAACTTGTTTATAAACCCTGTAATAGTCAGACCCTGTGTGTTTTTGCTGTTTGATATAGTTTTAGCATCTAAAAAACATTTAATTAGTATTGATTTGAAAAATCAAAACAAACTAAAAAAAACAGGTGAGTGAATGAAATGTTTTGATAGTTAACAGATGAGAAGTGTTAATAGATCTGCCACTCCTCCAGCTATTAAGGGATAAAATTATTATATAATAGATAACAATCCTTCATGAATTAAATAGAATTGTTAGAATTGTAGCTACCTTACTGGGGGAAGTATACATTAATAAGAAAATTTTACACATAACTCTACAAAAATTCTCCAACTGTTTGTGTGAAGAAAGAAGCCGCCTTCACTTCCATGTCAGTCAGACCTATAAAGACCATGCCCTCCGGCTGGTTGGCTGAGTGCTTCTGTGTGGAAGGCCTGAGTGAGAGAGAGCCACTCAGCAAAGCCTCATTCTCCCAAAGAAGTGTAAGCTGTCACAGTTACTGTTTACAGCCATCAATTTGGAAGTTGTTGGTTTGTTCTAGTTAGGAAAAAATTGACAATATAAACCGTGTCTATTGTTACCAAGAAATTTTTCCTTAAGCAGCATACCTTCGTGATAGGAAAGCATAAAGACTGGGTATAACAGAAGAATTCACATTACCAGGAAAAATAAAAGATTCTTTTTGACCGTTGGGGTGTCAAAGTTGGCTAGTTGTGTTACCAGCATGCAAAAGTGATTTCAGATTTTGTCTGATTCATTTTGACCATATGTGAGTTTTGACCAGCTCTTCTGATTTGATTGCTTAATTTTAAAAGTAAGAATTTTGACATAGCGATATTATTCCCTCATTTCAGTTTCTGTACCACAATTATTATAGGTTTCTTGTAGAAAATAGTTATAATTGAAGTAATGACATATTAAAGAGGATGACAAAAACCTTTCAGAATCTCAGAATATTCATAGTTGAGTTGGTTATGTCATGTATTCAGGGAGAAACAAATTTAAAATCTGAAAAACCTATTTGAAATTCATGACAATGGATTTTTATATATAAAATATTAGAACAGACTAATAAATCTTTTGTGCTGTAAGATTATGTACTTGAGTACTTTTTTCTAAATAAAAATTTAGGGGAGTAACTGCTAATATTTAAATTCGCATGATTATTATCTGCTATTTAGGCAAATTAAGTTTGTGCCCTATTGTTATTTATTCCAGGATGGAATGCTGTCTCTACTGCTGGACAACTCATCAGGGGAATATGGATTCCATCCTCTCTTCCTCTTCTGTCTCTTTGTATTCTCTTCTACCTGGTGTCACTTCTGTGACTTGGTGTTGATTTAAAATATCTTTTGAAGCATTACTTGAGTATGAGTTGTTGAAGTAGCTTTTTCTATTCAGAAGTCTGTAGGTTCCTAGAAAGGGGCATGTTCTTAGTTCAATAAAATTTGAGAGAATTTGAAATGTGATAAACTTAGAAAGGTCATATGCACATATTTTCCATTTGTATGTTTCTTCATTCATTCTTCATCCATCCATTTATTCTCTCTACATAAGGGAAAATGATTATGTAATCAACCAGACTGCAGGATAATTGAAGGCTTGAAGAGTTTATTCCTCTTTTTCAGTTTTCCCAACTGAAAAATAGAATTTTGTTACATGAAAAATAGTTATCTCTACCACTGTTTCAGTAAAATACTGCTATTCATAAATAATACAAATGAGGCAGTATATTAGTGTGGCTGTGTCAAATACTTTCAAATGATACACAAATTCTTCTTCCCTGACCTTAAATTCCCCTAATAGTAGAATTCTTATCATTTTTAAATTAAAATATCTTTTATTATATATATATAGTCACAAAATATATTTTAATTTTTTAAAAATCATATATTTATATGTATAAATATAAATTGTGTAACAATATGTATTGATGGCAGCTGGTTATATTTATCCAAGTCAACTGCATCTTAGCTCAAAGAAAGGGAAATCTCTTAACTCTTCTTCATGAAAAAAAAGGAGCCAAATTTATGCATAGAAACCCAAGAGTGTGAAGAGTTCTATGCAAGCAGAATTTTGTAAATAATATAAACAAAGAAATTACATTTAGAAATTACATTTAGAATAGAATAGGACTTGCTTCTTGCATCTCAATGGTTCTTCAAGTTCATTTTCATAAGCACCAAAATAGACGTTGTTTCTTGTCATTATAGGCACTTAAATAAAACATTTTGAGATCATCCTTAAACAAACAAAACTTACTAATTTACTAATTGCACACTTTGGGTAAAGAGTAGTACATCACAAATTTTTGGTTCTTGATTCATAGCCAGGAAGAAGGTCTTTTGATAAAAACACTTTTCCTCAATCCGTGAAAGAATTTCCTACATAGTCTAGAAAGAAAGACAATGTTAAGATTAAGCCGTTGATTTAAAAATAGAAAAGTGTCAATAATTGTTCACTTCCCAATGTTGTCAAAAAAGAAACAACTCTCTTGCAGGAGAAATTTCCCACAAGCCTGGTCGGGGATAATATAATTCACTTTATAATATCACCATTCTCTCTTTTCTGACTCATGCAGCCAGGAGTGATCCACTTAAATGATCAGCATCACTAAATGAAGGTCTTTCTGTCTTCTTACATAATGCCTTGTGAAGGCTTCAGTCCATACATATTTCCTGTTAATCCTTAAATATTTTCCTTGGCAAAGTTAGACAGGTGCCCTTATGAGCCTGTGCTCATAAAAAGCAGGATTTTTTATTTGATCCTTTTCTATTACCTGTGATAGATGTTGCAGGGTAAATGAGACTTAATCAGGCTTTTTTAAGCCGCTAATCTGTGGCTACCACCTACAACCTTGATCATATTAATGTAGAAGATGCTTCAGAGCATGGATACTAGACACATGCACCCTAGTTATACACACCTGGCCCAATGGAGGGCCCTCCATATGTAATTGGGCACACCTGGGCCTAGGAGGGAGGGGCTAACAGGGCAACCTCACTCTGGGAAGAGGTTCAAATCACTCCTTCCCTGCCAGCTGTTTTTCTCTGTTGGCTATTAAAAATTCAATGAAGGTGATGATCCAAGGGCTCCAACGTTCTCCTTTAAGTTGCTAGAACTGACAATGAAGCCACCCGGATTGGAATGGTTGCAAAATAGATGTATCACTTATAAGTGATATTCTTTTTTATGTAAACTCACAATTCGCTTCTCCTTTCTCTCAGTATTCTCTCTAAATAAATTATTCACTATTTTTATTTGAACTCAGAGGTTAAGAAGATCTAGACCTTGTTACAACAAGTGTCATTTTTTTTATAAACTAAGACCCACATTTACTGATAATGATAGGTGCTGGATGGGGTGACTGGAAAAATACTGGGCTGTCCATGAAGGAAGGCTTGCACGAATGCACAGGAATCTTCAGGTTACTTTAGAACCATATATTTGATGGTGTCCTCTCACTGCCCTTCCTCCCCATTTATAAATATAATTGGACTAAACTTCTAAATAAGCTACTTTAATGTGATACATTGATTTTCTCCTTACTTTCTGGTTTAGTCTACTCCCTTAAACTGATTGCCTCCGATGTTAGCTTTTTGCTGTGCGACAAACCACCCCCAAGAATTTGTGACTTAAGTTGGCCTGTTTATTTGATCTTTGATCCCACATGTCTGCAGTCTAAGCTGAGCTCAACTGGACCATTCTGGTTTCATCTAGCCTCTCACATATGAGTCAGTTGGGGCTAACTAGTCTAGTGTGGTTTCAGCTTTTATCTGTTCCCTGGGGTCTCAGTTCTAGCAGGCTATCTTGGTTTGTACACGTGGCAAGAAGGATTCCAGGAAAAAAGGTGTGGAAGGGTTCAAACTGTCATTCCTACTGTATTCTTTTGTCCAAAGCAAGTTTCCAAGGTTATATGAGAAGTAAAGGCTGTTGAAATAATCTTACCCCTCGATAAGAAGAATTGCAAGTGCCTTAAGTTAAGAGAGAGGTAGAAGTGTGCCCATTTTTTCCTATCAGCCCATCTGCTATGGCCCTGCATTTTGCTAAGATTATCACATTTATACAATATATGCTAGCCATGGATATTCTTAAACCTTGAGGCCACAAATGGCACCAAATAGTATATGTTTACTGCCAAATTGTAGAGTGATTGGTGACCAAGGTGTTAATGCTTTATAGATATCAAAAGGATTTGAGATGCTAGTAGCATGATCATATGAAGAATTTAATTGGATGTTCACAAGAAGAAACTTTAGATCTGAAACAGGGTATAATGAAGACTTTCTGACTTTAACTGTTTACCCTTATCTGCCTGCTTT